>JAZHYW010006171.1:0-152500 GCA_037355805.1 Ixodes ricinus | reverse complement strand
CTTTTTTCTTCTTTTAATGCAAATGGTACCGACTGATGCGAAAAGCTTCAAATCTTCTTAACCATCCAAGGGAAAAAAACGTGAATGACGTTGCGCAGTCTGCTACTACCGATCAGAATGACAAACCGATTATTATTCCGGTTTAGGTTCGGTATCAACAGCTTTGCATTTCGTTGCGGTTAAGTTCTGACTAACTCGCGCATGCGAAATTTTGGTTCGGTTACAGGTTGCACCTAAAGTGCTCACAGTACTCACATGCGGGTAAATCTCCAGCCGGCATGCACTGTATTCATAAACTATCCGCCTTGATTAAAAGATTAAAAGGCGTGAACAAAACAGGACGAAAAAAGACACACGTACGACACGGATAGGCGCCAAGTTCCAACTGATATAATGAAACACGGATCATCGTCAAACAGTCGATCCCAATCGCTTAAACACATGCAACTGATAAATGTTCCTATTGCTCATTACACATAGCCCTCAAGAAATACGAATTATTTGTTTAGTAGATAAAGAGATGGCATGCTTACGCATCTGTCAGCCACTTTGTGTATACAGAAAGCTTCGATTAATTCTCTTTCCATCTTCTCATTTCCTTTCTTAATAAACCTTGTGTGCTCTGTTGGCACCCACATCGTTTGCAGCGCTCTGCAAGATGCCCACCGGATTTATTGCGTACGGCAAGCTTGTGTTACAGCGCTCATTCATTAGAGCATTGGCCGGTCTGACCGATGTAAATTTGGCCGCAACTAAACGGAATCTCGTAAACCACCTTCGACACGCATTCGGTGTATCTTGTTACATGTATTTTGAGCACGTAACAAACTTTCATTTTGACATTGCGGAGCATATCTTTGAAAGTTTGCACGGGGCTGAGAACACTACGTTAGCCCTGTGTCTAGCAGTCATCTTTTTTAAATTGTGGGACACTTTGTGCAAATATGGTATCACCTGCACTAGCATCTTGTCTTTCTTTCCACGACATTTGTCAACACCCTCTCGTTTAATTTTCTGTAGGAGCCTTTCACACACACTTGTCACTAAGCTCTTCGGGTAACCGGCACTCGTCAAGCGTGCAACCTGGTGATCAAAGCGGCTGACATATGCATAAGCATGCCATCTCTTTATGTACTAAACAAAGAAATCGTGTTTTAGGGCTTTGTGTAATAAGCGATAGGAACCTTTATTAGTTGCACGTGTTTAGGCGATTGGGATCGACTGTTTGACGATGATTTGCGTTGCATTAAATCAGTTGGAAGTTTGCGCCTGTCCGTGTCCTACGTGTGTCTTTTTTCGTCCTGTTTTGTTCGCGCCTTTTAACCTTTTAATCGATATGTATCAACCAGCCCCAACTAAAGTGTTCGTGTATCCGCCTTGAATGGCTCAGTTGAAGACGAGAAAGAAAGCAAAAAGTAATTGATGGATCATTGAAACAAAAAACAAGGAAGGTGCCGAACAGGAAGCATGCCAAAGTTAAAAACGTAAAAAAAAACTTTCACCTTTTCCATTCTGGTGAAGAAGAAAGAGCAGCGGAGCTGTACTATGTGCCGCCATCTATGAGCGACGGCGGCGACCAGACAACCGAAAAGTTGGATGTCTGGTTGCTCATAGATGGCGGTAGCTGTCCAGAGGGTTGTGTCGAGATTTATTTGTCCACGGACACGAAACTGGGGAAACTAGCCCTTAACAACTCCGCTGTGAAAACGTTTTTACATCAGTTAAGGCGGTTTTAAATATGAGACAAACACCCGAGCCTTGTTAACTAAAACCCCAGCCATCACGAATATCGTATTCGCTTGGTCATTTTATGAGCGGATTAACCAGACAAGCGCCGTCAAAATAGCGCTGAAGCCACGCCCCTCTCAAGAAGAGGGAGAGTGGAGAGAGGAGGAAGCCTGTGAGCTGACGTCATAAAAGGACCGGCTGGGAGACTTCGCCGTGGCTGGCGGCGCTTCCCTCGTAAGCTGCTCCAACTGACAAGCCGCCGTCGTTTGGCGCCTACATAGAGCTGGCTTTTTGTCCTTTGACTGGTCGTGCCATTGACTCAATCGCCCGAAGTGTTGATTGTTTTCCTGTTTGTTC
The DNA here is from genome assembly GCA_037355805.1 of Ixodes ricinus. Lineage (NCBI taxonomy): Eukaryota > Metazoa > Arthropoda > Arachnida > Ixodida > Ixodidae > Ixodes > Ixodes ricinus. The sequence goes on along the minus strand of JAZHYW010006171.1, from coordinate 150,415 downwards.
ACGGGGTTGCGGAATTTTGTGGCACCGAAGCAGCTGACTCGCGCCGTTGCACGATGCCGTACTTCTGTGTAGCCGTCGGCTTGCACGAACAGCGTTTGTCGCAGTTGTTCCTCCCGCTTACCGCCGTTTTTACTCCGACCCCGAGATTTCAAAGGGACGGGTTCCCGCCATGCAAACAGACGAGTATGGGCCCAACAAGTGCACTGTTTTTTTTGTTCGGAACGTGTTCCGGAGAGTGCATATGAAAACAATGTACGCAGGGCTTTGGGTATGAAAATGACTTGCCTGAACCCGACGCTCTGCCGATCATCTTTGAAGGTAAGAAGGCAATTTAGCGCATTCAAAGGCACACGCAAAGAGGAAACGCAGCTAGGTGTGAATTATAGGTCGAATGTTCTACAGCAAAGCTATTATATTCTTAGTCGTGTGCAGTGTGCTGGAAAAGCCGCGATCATGTAGCCAGCTTCCACTGGCTCTTTTGTGTTACCCGCCTAATTAGTGTTGGAAGAGGAGGAGAGCAAGAGGGAAAAGGAGGACGGAAGGAGAAGAGGAGGAGGGGAGCATTAGAGGGTACGGAGGAGGAGGAGAACGAAACCCTTTTCTCCGTACCTTCCCCTTCTCCCCTCAAGAGCTGCGCTGTAATTTGGCATTACAGGGAAATGTAAACGTCTCTCATTTTTTTGTTCAATATGTATTATTTAGCAACAATCAAATAAACAGGCAAACAAATAGCTCTTTGGCCGGCGTGGTCAACTGGAAGTGTAGACCTTCACGTCAACTTCCGACGCTAAGTGTTGCTGCAAACTGACGTGACATGTAGTTATTTATTTCTTCGTTATCAGGCTGTGTTCACGTTGCTGCCAACAATGGTATCAGCGGCACAGCACTGCGCCGCAGGTACCCCCGCTGCGAACGCTAAAGTGAACATCGCAGCACCATCGTGCGCAAAATCACGCGCGGCTCGGCTTTTGTTACCCCTAACCGCTTTCAAAGAAACCGGAAACCCCCACGTAAAATTGTGGTTTTATTTCACTTAGGGTTCAATGTCAGATGTGCAATTTCGGCTAAGGTTTCGTTCCGGTTAGGCAAAAAAAAGCGATTGTGATCTAGTTCTCGGTTCGGGTTCGACTTCGGTTCAACACCCGTTGCCGAAAGCAGCTACACAGTTGGAGAATGAAGATATTGTTGCCGTTCTAAAAGATTACTACACACCAAAGCGGTCAATCTTCACGGAGCATTATCGCTGCTTTCGGCGAAGCCAGGCGCCGAGCAAAAGCTTATCGCTGTCCGTCATCGTGCTGAAACAACCGGCCGAGATACGCTCTTTTGAAAACTTCCTGAAAGAGGCTCTTCGGGATCGATTAATTGCTGGCCTCCAGAGAGACTCGGTTCGGTGTCATCTTGTTTCCCTGGCCGACAACAAAGTTACCTAGGAAAGAGACTACAACATATACAATAGAAGCGGCGCACAAGCACACCGAGGCCCCCTTTAGACAGGGCAGCTTTCGCAGCAATTTCGGTGTTTAGGGCCAGCTGTTCCCTAGCTTTCTCTAGATTCTGGTGCTGCGACACGAATTGGTCGGATAGCGTTCAGCTCGAAGCGGACGATCAACTCAGACAACGCGCCGACTTTTGAAGCGGCAGCAGCTAGTCACGGAGGCAATATTTTCATACGACACCCCTGCGGCGGTGATGTTGATAACTAAAGACTTGGTTCTGCTTTGAAATTAATCATTTTCGGAATAGACCGTTTCGAAAAGATGAGTTATTATTCTCAACGCCATTTAAAGGTATAAAATCACGCGTAAAATCGTTGCAACAATTCGGAAACGTCTCCACGACAAGCTTTTCGAAAGCGTGCACGAGCATCTCGTGCGAAAGCGGTCCCTAAAAGCTGAACCGCATGTAAGCGATTCAGCGAGAGACGAGACGAGCGACAGCGACGAGAGTCACCAGCGAGCGACGATTTCTCACTGTAGCTCGTCACGTCGCTCGGCGTTTGGATTTCCATTTAAACATCCTCATCGCCCTGGTCGCTTGCTCATGCCACTTTCATGCGGCTTGCCTCATCGCGCGACTGACCGAGCGACAGCGAAGCGGGTCGACGTCACCTGTCTCGTCTCTCGGCAAATCGCTTACATGCGGGTTATACCTATGGGTTATACTTAGCACAGTGGCCCCTAATGGAGGCAACAGCAACGCACGTATGGAGAGAAACTGCTGTCGCCGATGATGACATCGAAATTCAAGTGCACAGGCTTCCGTTATTCTAGGCGGCGCAGTTCAAATTATAAAGCTGTGGGTGCCGAAGCGGTTCCCGGCTGATCAACGCGACATAAGCTCAAGATCCCTTCAACATTGTTGATAATAGCTTTCAGTTGGCATATAAAACTACGCCCCACGCCTTTACTTGAAGGACACCCGCTGAATCGTGTTTGAAAAAAAAAACAGTTGCGTTTACTGTTGTCCTTATTAAAATCAAACATGAAGACGGTTACAAAAGGCGTAACTCCGAGAGGGGAAGGTCAATAGCCCGAACAAGCGCCGAAGCATCATTGCCAGAGGGTTTTCTGTCGGTGATTTTGTGCTCGCGCATACTGTGCGTGGTTAACTTGCGAAGTGGCTTCCAGAAAAGGGTTGCCAAAGTCAGCCCTGACGTATATAGAATTTAAGGACAGACGAATGCAGTTCGTGTACGCAGATTACTTACGACGGTCTTTTAGAGTATGACGACGCTATTGAAGGCCCTGATGGTGACATTGAATTGCCGTGTGGTAGAGACATGTTGAAAAGTGAGTGTCATGCTGAAACCCTAACAAAGCAGTCTGGCACAGATAAGAACACAGGGCAAGTGCCCCGACACGCATGCAGTACGAATATCGCATAATCGCCGGAACCGTGTGAGGCACCTTTACGTGTAGTGCCTAGATGTAGCACTCGTCTTAGCCGCAAACCAAGGGCTCTAAATGCGACACTCGGCGAGAAAGTCTGCTAGGTCGACAACTGCCACGATCGACCAGCGCAAAGGTTAAGCGCAGTACTGGCAAATCGCGGCAGTCGGCAATCTCGCAGACGTTCTCGCCAAGTGTCGATCTCCAAATCGGCATATCTATGAGTGGCTCCAATCTTGTTCGGGGAGGATATGCTGGATAAGTGAAACTTTTGTCATTGTTATTGAACAGATTAGGCCAGCGCGGGACTTGTACCTGTTCATATCAGCCCCGTGTCTGCATCCTATAATTTGATGGTTATCGGTGGGTATGAAAATTGCATCCTGTGTAACGTTCGCTCCCGATTGTCATCGTGGCTTTGATGGAATGAAACATTAATCCAAAACCTGGTGATAGGGATATAACCATAACTCTAAATAAAAACTTTAAACAACTATGTTTTAGTATGTATAAGGCCACCGTCATTACGGTAAGCTTGGTAGATAAAACAACCTTGATTGCAAACCTTGCTCTCTTCAAAAAGATTCACGCGAAGAAAGAAAGAAGCGGAATCTGCATCTCACTATCCAAAGCCATGCTGTGGTCCAAGTGGGCTGCCGCAAAGAAATTACTACTTGCTGAAACACATAGCAAAGCGATACAACTCACGTGAGCAGGATTAGAACGAAGGAAGGCGAAAGGAAGGAGATGAAAAAGGAAAGAACTCCCACATGAAAGCGGTTGTTTTCTTCTTCGCTCGTCTGCCCTGCTGGCGGTTTCAGTTCGACTGAACCTCAAGGAGGGAGCGGGGATGCCGGCAGCAACAGCGGTGGGGACTCCAACCGACGACATCTGTGGCTTTCTCACTGGAATGCCGTCCCCTTCTAGGTGTTATTATGCGGAACGCTTTTCTTCTTTATTTTCTTCTCTCTCTTTCTCTGCATTCTCTCTGCGTCTGTCCTCGCCCATTTGGTATTTTCATTTCTTTTTTATCTTTTATTCAGCGCAGTGATCTCGAGTCCCTCGGAACTACAACTCGCTAGTATTGAAATATAATTTTGTTTTGTCGGTGCGTGTATTCTACTTTCTTTTTATGAAACCTGCGCAAGAAAGTAACAAAGCTAGAAAGCTCCCTGAGACGAAGTAAAAAACGGAGTGTTTGGTCGTTGTCTTTTCTTAAATGGGAGGGTCTCTGCGCTTTTTTTTTATTATTGTTTGATATTGCAAAGCTCCTTTTTCTTCATTTGCGGCTGTTACTCTACTGCCGTTGTGTTTTATGTAGTACTTAATTTCCGTGATAATTCGTCTACGCCCATCCCTTCCGAATGCCTAATGGAGAGATTTAGACGTGATTTCCAAGGCACTGGCGCAACTGGTACTGAATCAGCATAAAATAATAGAAGCGTCTCTGGGTTTTTCTACTATATTAAAAGGCGTTGTGCCGGGTAAAAAAAAATCTGCTTCTTAGTTATAATTATAAACTGTAAGTCCCACAAGAGTTTAAAAACACTATAGTTTCTCAGTGCTGAGCACAGCAGTGGTGGGCCTTGTTCTGCGATTCAGCAGAAACAAACATTTTAGTTACAATTCAAACTTTTCCCTAAGGTAGCATCATCTCGGATATTTTGATTTTGCATGAACATTCCTTTTTTTTTTATAAGAATATACTTATAAAGATGGCGCTTGGTCACTATTGCAGTGGCCTTTATGGGCATCATGAATGACGTCTCATTTCGAACAAAGTATTATTTATTCGAGCGAAATAAAGACGCTACAAAGCAAAATTTGTTTGCCGGTTTCCGTTTTTAAAAATTACTTTTCTTATATTTTGTTTTAATACTGGACGTACGTGATGGCATAAAGTGATAAATACGGTTTTGCTTTTCTTTTTTTTTTATTAACAAGGCGTATTAAAAATAGTAAACTTTTGTTCCGAAAACTACCTTTACAATAAATTCATCTTAAAAACAGAAACGAATGATTACAACAAATCGCCAAATATACAACCTGAAGAATTGTTATCTTTGCCTCCCTATTTTTTTTAATCATGTGGGTTGACCATCAAAAAAAATTATTTTTATACCTAAAAGTTGGTCATTTTAGCGCACAAATGCGCCACTATTACACATTATCAAAACGTTTAACTTTTCCCCAGCCAGTGAGAAAACTCCTCATGTCAGGCAGACACCACCGTTGTGGTGGTGTCTGCCTGACATGAGTTTTCTACTGCTCACCATCTTTTTCACCATCACCATCAAAACTTTAGCGGGCATAAGCCCTTCTTGCTTTTATAACCTCAGCTTTTTTTTTATGTAATAAACAATATTTTTAGATGTCCTACCTAATTTTAAAACTAAATATTATCATATTTTTTAACAAGTGAACCGCGGTAAGCAGATAGAGTCCGTTCATTCATCCTTGATAAAGAGTTTTAGTTTTATTAATTATGTCCGTCACAATTCCCAGTGCGCTTGTACTAAAATATAACCATCTCTAGTCCAAATGCACCGGTGTTATTGGTCGACACATGTTATTAGTCTTCACTCGTTAACTAATGGCAATATTTAAATTTGCACATTGTGGCCCTTCCTTACCAGTTCAGAACTGGTTTTCAAAAATAATATACTTTTGCAAATAAATTGACTTTGTTTTTTATGGGACACCTATACAAAATATAAAAAAAGAACACCATCCAGCCTAATGAAGTTATGTCAAGCACCTTTTTTAATGTACGTTTTTGAAAATTAAAGTTTACGATGTAAAATTCGTTCGCCGGTTTTTGTCTTAATTTGATCAAAAACCTGCGATCAAGTTTCATATCCAAATTTTCTTCCTCAAGTTTATTATTATTCCGAGAATATTGGACTTCTAAAATACGTCCCCAAATGATGTGGCAGTCACGACAGAGGGTCAGGGTAATAACGTTTTTATCTGAAATTATATACATACATATGTGAGTATATATTTACTAGATGTAATTTCAGAGAAAAATGTTACAACCCTGTCCCTCTGCCACGACTGCAATATCATTTGTGAACATATTATAAAAGTCCAATACCCTCGGAATAATAATAAACTTGAGGAAGAAGAACTTTAGGACCTGAAACCGGATCGCCGGTTTTTGTTCTCAGTAAGACAAAAAACCGGCGAACTGGTTTTACATCATAAACTTTTTATATATATATATATCGTGTGTTTAGCCAAATTTAAGATAGCCGCCATCATAAGGCTTCAGCTTTAAGCGCGAGGATTATAAAGTGTGTTATCTAATAGGTTTCTGAATCTCTAAAAATTGGGATGGCTTGCGCTAATCGCCGAATGGGACTACAGAAAATCCACCTGTGAATTAGGAGCTCTAAGAGCGCTCTATGCTCTCGCTTCTGGGAATGGAAATACAAGCTCTTGCTTGCATGGACATGAAGTTAACAAAACAAAGGGGCTTTGAAACCGCTTTTAATCCGCAAGTGAGTGTCAACACGTAGAATGCAGGCGCCTAGTTGCCCAGTTTCAATGGAGCGACGAAAAACAAACTTTTCACTGATACGTCAGGTACCCAATTCAATACCATACAATGTTTATTTTTCTGCCTTCACCTTCGCTTGAGCGTCACCAACCTGTGATAAAAGAAAAAAACATGTTTGTAAATAAGCAGTACTGCGGGTGATTGCTCGGGTGACCAAATAGCTATGTGACATTTGTAGTCGCACAAACAGTGGTGTCTGTCACGCTTGTGGGAATAGGTTGTAAAAGCAGTGATCACGGAGGGGCAACGCAATGTCGTGCTCCTTTTAGCCATATTCTTTTTATACCGCGAACGAACATGCGTGACACACTTTAATGTTATACACTACAAGCTCCACCTTGAACACTGACCGCACGTTTTCAGCAGTTTCTCGGATTATTGAGTCAAAACACCAGGTGTGTGACATGCGCAGTTGTGTGCTTTTTCATACTATCTATACGGTTGTTGGCGCAGAATCGCATCAGTTTTATAACGTATCCTGAAACAAAATGTCAAATGACAAAGTGGCTCATTTTATTTTTTTTGTCATTGAGTCTGGTTACAAAATTATTTGGGTTTTGAAAGGTAGCTTAACATTTGTTTTTCTAAACGATTATCTTATTAGAGTTATTCGGTACAACAAAAGAGTTATCCCGTTCCTAAAACAAACTTTGTAAAATAAAGCATCTAAAAAGACCAACAATAACGCAACCGTCCTAACAGCGTAAAAGTCCTGAACTCAATTTAGACGGGCATTTTTTTAGATACGCGAGGAGTAAATTTGTCACTCGGATTAAGGCACGTTGCACACTTGCAACCCAGTAGGACCGGCTAAGTCGAGACCGGTGCGTAAGCTTCTTGCGACGACTTAGGACCTGCTCCGCAGCAGCACTTCTGGTCCGACGCCGTCGCAAGGGGCTTAAAAACAGGTCTTGTCTCACTCCGTCGTACTCGGTTGTAAAGGCTCGTTCACACATTTGCGACTTCTTAAGACCGAGTGCATTGGAACCTCTTAAAACCTCTTACAACGAGAGGAAAGACTGGCGCCATCTATTGGGTAGCAGTGGAAACTGCGGTCCAGCATATTTTATATTTTTCTCGCGCTGCATACTTTTTTCTTGCCTTGAAAAACTTTTGTTGGCGTTATAAACGACCCTTTATATAGAGATTACGCATATTTGACCTCGGAAATCCCGCAAAACCTTCGCTCTTGTGAAATCCAGTTCCAGGGTCACCGCATAGATGGCGCCAACGTGCCGGTGTGTTCTCTCGTCCTAAGAAATTTCAAGAGGTTTCAAGGCACTCCGTTCTAAGGAGTCGCACCAGGTGTGTGAAAGGGCCTTTACAGTTCACTGGCAGCCAAACCTCACGGCGATTACTATTTGGAAAATATGCAGCTGATGTTAAGCGGTTTAGCTAACACGCTATAAAAGTACACCAATATGTTTTTGACGATATAGACACGTAATCGCCACCTAAAAAGAAAAAAAACTAATTTTGACGGACACTCAATCATTACACAAGCCGGGCTTCTGTAATTGCTTGGAATAGACTGAACTCGAACGGACACTGACAGCTTATAACATTAAAACAGAAGCACAAAGTGCACAAGTATACACGCACACAAGAAGACAGTTAAACAGATCGTTGGTTTTAAACCTGAGCCCCAAATGAACGTCATGGAGCGCGCAGTCATAGACAAGTAATACACCCTTCACACGGGAGAGATAGTGTCATATCTGTGAAATAATACTTGCGATTGACAAATTAGCTCACGCTTCTAAATACGTGCGTCACGAGGGTACAGGAGTGTCGCGCGCTGACTGTCCGATTGCTCAAATGCTTTTTGATGGAAACGACATTTGGGTATGCGCAAGTCATACTCTGACGTCACAACGCTTCGGTGGCACTGCTCAGAAGTTTCACGCGCAAATTACGGACCTTTAGCACGCGCCCATGTCCCTTCAAGTTCGAACTAAGTAGAAGCTGCAAGAACAAGTTCCACGCTTTGAACACACTTCCTGAACACGGCCACTCGTACAGTGTAAGCGTAACTGATGGCAGTGTGCTCGCAGTCGTAGGTTCGGCCTCGCTCACACTCGCGGTGAAAGAGAAACTCTGGAATGCAAGGCAACTAAAAGAGTTACTCGCACAACACATCATGAATTGTACATGCGCAATGACTCGCACATGCACAATGATTTACACATGTACAGTGATTTACACATAATAAAGGTCTTTGTGGTCATCACTACGTTTTGTGATTGCTCAAAGAGCACAAAAACAAATTTGCAACGGAAATGCTATGGCTTTGCCAAGTTAACCCTGACGACTTCTTCGATCGCTTGGCCACCGTGCATGAGTATTTAGCGACAGCAAGACGAAAAAACAAACCAAACAATGGAATCGCACAAATTCATCATCAAAAAAAAAAAAGTCTAAGATTTTGCTGTTATCAAAAAAGGAGACAATGCGCGTTTCGGGGTGTGCTCCTGAAAGATTATGCCCTCGGAGGCTAAGAACTTGCTGGGTGACATACCGGGGCCTTTGGGTGAGGATACAGGAGGTCATCAAGCGCCGCAGAAAGCTGACCAACGGAGTGCGCATTGGCCCGTTCTGCGCGGCAGACGATGACACATGAGGTCACTTTAGGCTATGAAATTCTGCTTAATCCTCAAAACAGCACTTGACACTAAGTAGCACCTTCCTTTTTCTTCTGATAAAGAGCCCTCTTCGAGGCAGGCGTCTTCAGCACCGTGACGAGATTGACTGTCGAGGATATACAGACCCTCATAAGCCAAAATTAAGACTTTTGTAACTAGGGTCTCGCCCAGCTCATACGTCGGTGAGAAACGAGTGTCACTTTGTGTGGTGCACATATGTTTAGAAGTACTAAACGGATCAGTGGCACTCGTTATCGCAGCTGTGCTTTTCATAACCATAATACAAACATTATGACCACCCCTTGGAGTCATTAGATTGCATCGCTGCACTTCGAGAATATGTCCCCTTTTATATAGATATCAGCGGAAGTGTGTAGTGTATGCGCAATGTACAGTTGCAGTGTATGCGCTATCAAACAGATCTACCGCTCACCGATTAATAGTCAGTGCAAAAAGACACTCGTGTTTCTCTCACCCACTGGTACGTGTCCACGTTTAACTCTTCTACTACTGCGAGATACGTGTAAAGACATTAGAAAACAAGAGGTCGGTTTGAGCATGTTTATGCATCACGTCCACAAAAACCAAAAGATAGAGCAGATTATTTGTGCGTCAAACTTGTGTAGAAAAAAACTGCCTACCCTACTCGTCGAATCATGTCGAGTTTTACAGCGGTAGCTGTTTTGTTCTTTCCTACGTGGTGCTGCAAGTATTCCTTCCCATTCATGCTCCGGACATTGCCAAATGTCCGCAGCGTGATAGAACTCAAATATTATCTGGCAGATTGATACGGCTGCCCTTGGACATATCTCCAACATTTACAACATATGCATCAAGAAATGCAAATGGCCGGATGCACAGTGGCATTTTAACGGCTAATTTGACGCTAGAGCAATAAGGAGGAACATTCATAAACAGTGCGGTATGGCGTCATGTGCGATATGTGAGCGGACAATAGAGATTGGGGGCCATGTTCAAACGGGCTGCATAAAGTTATACTTAGGGACCGTAACATTCGACCTTGAAGGCCTCCCCGGTAAGATGAGGAGCTACACTCTAAGCATACTCGGAGAGTAGCAAACGCAGAAAACACGAGGCAAAAGCCATGGAAGACGATTATTCAACTTACTTGCTCGGGCATTGAAAGCGGTTTATAAATCTAAGCGCTCATCTCCTTAGCCTTGACTGTGCTTAGAACCATAAGTAATTGGCTTTCACTTTATGGGCGGGTGTGAGAGAATTGCGACATATATCATGAAAAGCCGTCGATAAGCGAAAGCATCTGTCCAAACAATTGAATCAGGCAATCAAAGTCAACACTAGTATAGGTTGCCTAGCGGGGACTTGAGCGAATGCCATATACGAAGCACGGTGAAGTGTTTCAACGATGGCTGAGGAACGCATGGTCAAGTTACCTGTAAATGGTCATGTGAAAAAAAAAGAGAATAAGTTTGGTATATAAAACATTCCCTTACCTTGTCAATATATAGTTGTGCTATCTGAGCCTTACTTCTTTTACGGCTTACCGTCTCTTTAAATTATCGTAGAAGGTAAAGGCATAGAAATTAATATAAGAGGTTTCGTACATTATTTTTATTAAGTAACTTGACGGCGGCCTCAGAGACAAGGAAACATTTGCGCCATTTTGCTTAAATACACTACTCGTCTAAAGTACGTGTAGTGATAATTTAGAAGCGTCAAAATAATAATTAGCACATATGATGCTAAATTATAAGTAATGTAAATGTGTTCCTTTCTGCATTCAGCAAAGCAACCCAAAAACAGCAAAGCAAAAATACGAATGGGCAATCTAGGGCCTGAACCAAGATGGTACGTAAAAATTTAAAAACAACTGTTCCGTTTTCTTTTCTTTTTTTTTACGATCACACAGCGGAAAATTCACAAGTGATACAGGTAGTGTGGTACCGCTAATAGTATTCCTCAACATGGGTGCATAAATTGTAAAATCACAAATCGAAACGTACCTTAAACAACGTCCCCTACACGATATCAGGAAATCAGAGAAAGAAAAAAACGTGTTCTGAGAACAGCCGTCCACAACTTTCTCGTAACCGGCATCGAAACGAAATGACCGACACACGCCGCGCGAACGTTCGGACAGAGCGAGCGAGAAAAACTTCCCAGGTCCCTCTCCCATCTCCCTACGCCTCCTTTTCCCCAACAGCAACTCTCTCCGCTCCCCAAATCCCCCAAAAAACAGAACGAGGCACAAAAAGTGAGGAGAGGACGAAAGAGATCTCGAAAAATACAAAGGGGCCAAAGCGGGGAAGGGGATGAACGCGGGAGGCGAGCCAGGGTTGCTCCTGTATTGGCTGTCATTAGCATAATAAGGCGGTTTCCATGACGACCAGTGTGCAGCGAAACGTGTTGTTCCGCATCCCCTCTCCACCGGGCGTGGAAGGGCAACCACGGTTTCAGTCTCCGAGGGCAGTTCAGACATCAGAGCGTCCCCGCCCGGCCGGTCGAGAGGTTGTCGACCCGCCAAATGCGCCGCCGCCGCTGCCGACGTTTTGGGGGTATCCGAAGAGTTGATCAAGCATTCGCCGCCGAGGGAGGAGGAGCGCTCTCGCCGCTCGCACCGCAGAACAAGAAAGACTGTGGGAAGTTTTCTTGGGAGCGAGTGTGATCATCTTTCCTGCAGCGTGTGGGGATGAAGATGGAGCGAGCGGGCAGTCTTCTCCCCGCCGACAGTCGAAGCCAACGCCGTGTTTTGAGAAATGGGACTTTGGAAGAGATTCCTCCGCGCGTAATTTCTTTCCCGAGTGCAGCTGCTGCGGGTTGTGACGTGCGTTCTCCGAAAGTGCGGCTGGGACGATCAAGGAGGCATGATCTACGCACTTTGAGAGCGTGATGAACATGGTCAAGCAGCGTTTCCTCTGCAAGTCTTCAAAAATGAATCGGAATCAATGCTACTAGTGCGCGAAGCTGATAGGGAAGTCAGACTACGTTTTGCAGCAACTTACTGTATGTAGCCTTGAATGGAAGCGCGTGGCAAATAGTGCTTTTTCGACATTCGGTACTGCCAAGAAGAGAAGTTTGCTTAGTCATGCCAGACTCAAGACCTGTCTGGAATCAAATGAAAGCAGTCCACAGATATCATTGAGCTTGCATTTAAGATTACGGGCTCACCGTTCATTATTGACATTGAAGATTACAACGGAAAACTCCACGCTGAATGCGAGCCGCCGCGAACTCCCAGGGCAGCTGCCGTGCGACTTGATCAATCTGAACATATTAATGTTTCGATTTTAATTTTTGTTCGTTTTTAGAATGTGACAAAACGTGAGCAAGAGACACTTCAAAATGTTTCAGGACAGCAGACACTCCCGAACTGTCTACCGACCTCCAGAACTACCCATCGACAGAGACACAGTCGTCTGCGAAAGGAGTGTTCGTTCTCTTCTTACTGGTAAGTCTAAAAGCGGGTACATCCCCTCGCAATCAGCACGCCATTTTAAGTTATAATTAATTCGAACAATACACGAATTGAATGCGAAGCTGGTACGCATATCTACAGGATCCCCGAGAACGGTCGTAGCACGTATATATATAGTCAGTAACAGCTTGCAAAATGCAGGGCGTGGCTTGTTCATGTTCACGGTTCTTGTTTCGTCACTTACTCCCTGGAATTCCTGTGGGCTGAAGCAGCAATTTCACTGGTTATGGTGCGGTAATAAGATATGCTCAGGACGCCACGCCTTGCGTATTCTAATTTGTCAATGACTATAAAAAAAAAACATAGCATTTATTTTTGTGAGAATGAGCAATGTTTTTTTTTTATTGAAAAATCCGCCTTAACACTGAGGCTTCTAGGTTTCATTTTACTTCTATTTTAAAGTTCTGGTAGGCGTTTGTGAGATCTAGCAGATCATGTGATTCATCGACAATTCGTTTATTTTTCCTGCATCGATTGTGTAGTTTGGCTACCGCTTTCTTGTCGTCTTATCCAGAGCGATGGCTAAGTATCACCCATGCATGTTTACACGCACTTCGTTCGGAATACATTAACCGTTCGTTGTAAAGTTTATGTAGCTTCTATCAATTGTGTGATTAAGAGAGACAGTGTCGATGGGAATCTGGAAGGACACAACATACTTCAGTTACGACGTCATAGTATAGGTTCACTAACTGTTTATTTGGAAGCAAAGCTAAAAAAACTATAAACCCCCAAAAACAAAAACAAAAAACTATGTATATATATATATATATATAGGGTGGTTCAAGTCACCAGGCTCGATCTAAAATGAACCGTAAAAATCAACGCCTGCACGTAGCAATCGAAATTTTTCGTCAAAGATGCAATTCACAGGTCGGTTTTTCTTGTAAAATTACAAAGCGTAGCTCTCTCTTTGTAAAAAAGTAAGGCCCAGAATCTTGCCAGGGTCTACGGCGGGCAGCAACGCAGACGACAGGGGTCCAGTAGCGGGGTGTGCTTGGCGTTCGTATTGATAGATGGCGCTACCTCCTTATCGCGACTGCTCGCGACCACCGTGGTTTATTAAAATCAATATAATATTTTTTAAATGTACCCTTGGTTAAAAATAATGCGAACATTAAAAGCAAAACTTAAAGTAAAAATACGCGTCTGCGTAAAAATAGCGCCGCCGTTATGGCGGCGCTTTTGCTGCCAACGGATTTCTTCTGCGTGTCGTCTGCTATCTTTCGCTGGTCGGCTGCACCTTCAGACGCTGCTCCCGACGCCATCTATCGATACGAACGCCAAACACACCCCGCTACTGGACCCTGTCGTTGGGGTCGCCGCCCACCGTAGACCCTGGCAAGTTTCTTGGCCCTATTTTTTACTAAAAGAGATCTATGCTTTGTAATTTTACAAGAAAAAACCGACCTATGAAATACACCGTTGACGAAAAGTTTAGATGGCTACGTGCAGGCGTCGATTTTTACGGTTCATTTTAGATAGAGCCTGGTGACTTGAACCACCTATATCTATATATATATATATATATATATATATATATATATATATATATATATATATATATATATTGAGGACTTTCTTCAACTTATAAGCTAGCGTTATTGTAGTGAATTTCCAAGAGGCATTAAAATAATTATGAGCTGAAATGCAACAATAAACACTAAAAAAAATCTAGTCGTAAAGTGGTTCTTAGGGGTTGTTTTAAGTTAACCCTTGGCGGTCTGGACAAGACTTGGGGCACGCTCGTGCCTGAACTTATACTAAAGTTTCCCCGAGCAAAGCGGAGCGAAGTGAGGGGGGACCGCACCCAGCACACTCTGTCTGGATGCCTAGATTGGAGCCCAAGCTAGCGTTGCCGCGTGGATAGCAGACGGCAATCGTAAGATGGCGCGGCTGTAGCTGGCTTCATATGCTGCGTTCGCGTGCGCTTCTATTGACATTCGGTGGCCATAGCAGACCGAATTCCTTGTGCTGAAAAATACGGAAATGTAGCGAGATCAGGCCCGTACTTGGGCTCGTTTGCGTGCTCTTCAATGAGCGGACGTGCACATAAAGGGTTGAAAATAAGGATTTAACGCAAATAATTGATTTTCTTTTCCAGTGCCTAATTGTATTTTCACGAGCTTTGCTCAAAAAGCATGTTTCCTTGGCCATCCGAAGGATGATTTTGTTTTTTCCTTGGAGCATGGGGCTAAAGTATCAAGCTGAGAAAAGCGTAAAATATGAAAGAAGCGTTTCCGACTAAATCCCTAAGACGCATCGTTATAAATTACGGACAAGCGACCGGGGGGACGTGTAGTACAGACTGGAAAGGTTGTGAAAAGAGTCGGCCAGGTTAGCCACCTTGTGGCTGAAGAAACTCGTAGCCACCACGTTCGCACCCGTGTGTTTTTGTAACGTCAAGGGACAGAGGTAGAGCCCATACGAGGTCGTGCCAACAAGCGGAACTGGCGCAAACTTAACTAAACTTCATTTTTTTTCTTTCCTTTTGTATGTTTCGCTTCACTTCATCACCGTGGTCGCGAAACACAGGTCATTCATTCGCCTTGTAGGCGTTCCAGTGTTCTTGCCCCAACGTATTTAGGCTTTGCGTGAATTCATCCTCACCCATTTCAGTGACTGGGCACTGGTCTCAGTAAGGCAACAAATGGTCAGTTGTAGCGATTCAATGATGCCGTGCGGGGAAAGGGTCAAGAATATCCCGCCATCGAGCTGTGAGAAAAGCACGAGTGGAGCTTCCAGCTAGTGATCGGAAACAATAACGACAGAAATGAGACAGCCTTAAGCTTCGGTCACACCACCATTACATCATACAAAAGACAATCTGAGGACAATGTCAGAGACAGGTTTCCTTCTTGTATAACGGTCCTTTCACATTGATGGAACAAAAACTTTATGCAGAAATGTTCGAAGCCTACATATACATATATAAAGCAAAGATGCTTAGAAAATGTGCTTAAAGCGTATCCGCTGATAATTCTGTCATCATGTTTGCGGAGAAAGTCCGTGTCTTTTGTATGGTGTGTACAACCAGTGTGACTGCGGCTTTAGTAACAACAGGACGCTTAGTCGGTTCAAATAGAGGCCCTCTTGGTGGGTTTCTATGCGCTCGCCGTGTGCGGCCCTCGAAGGAAAATGGCGGCGCTGGAGTAATCAGTTTAACGGACCCATTGAGACGCTGTTGTATCTCCCGGACATCTACGTGTCCCGCCTGTTCACCTAACCAATAATGCTGGTACTCGTAAGAAACAAAAATCCTGGGTTGTATTAGGCAACTTAATCCAGAGGAGTCGCCGCGCCACCGAGTTACTTTGATTAAAAGTGTTGTTTACGTTGTCAATTTATAACGTGCGTAGCACCTACACTTGCAGAACAAATTACATCACGCAAGTAAATAAAATATGGCTGTTGTTGTTTTTCATGATTTTTTTTATGATGTAACTTTGTGATGGACGATAGTTGATTTCCGCTCGTACACCAACTGTTGGAGTTCAAAGCCCCTCTAACCTAACTGTGTTCTTTGGAGGTTTAGAAATCGGGTCGTCTGCTTTATTATGGCGTCCAATATCTCATTAGATATCAATATCTAAAAAAAACATATCCCGATGTTGCCATAGCAGTACGACTGGCCACTTTGGCTCTTTACGTGAATCTTGTAGTAGTGATTACTCAACCGAGCTCCGGCACAATACCAGTTAAGCACATTTGAGTTGCCTGTATATTTATACAGCGTGAAGTTGCTCCGCCAAAATAGGAGTTGTTTGTCTCCGCTCTGGACGAGAAATTTCTCTAGCGCACATGTGAGCAAGAATCTTGTCGCGTCGCGTCGCCAAGCGACGTAACCATAGGAACCGCCAAAGCCGTGCCGTCCCGTAATAGCGTTAGCGTCGGTTGCTATACTTCCGCTGCTTGCCGGCGCGATGCGATGCAATTTTTCCTCACATGTGTTTCAGGATTTAGGGATTTCAACGTGCACCACGCAGTACTCATACTCATCCGCACGCTGGTACTATTCGCAGTGAGAAGCTCGATAGCGGCGATTCAGTTTTCCTCACTACGCGTAGTGCAAGTGCTACCCACGCAGTAATGTTTTAATTGTCATAGTGCATAGTGAAGCTTGGCATTGCACGTGCTTGCACCAGCAGAGAAAGTTGAAGTATTATCACTCTGGGTTGCGAAAACGTTCCACCAGACGGCGATACCCAAACTTTTCGCCGCGAATAGGTGAGCGGCGTTTGGCGCCCTGTCACACTGAGGCAACACGACGGCAGCAGCAGCAGAACACGTTGTCCAACAGTCGGGCAACTTGTTGCTCGCTCCCCGTGTTGTTCGAGCAACCTGTCACGTCGCGGCAACAGCAGGACAACATGGACAGACAACTAAAATGTTGCCTCGGTATGACAGCTTTCGTCAACGAAAACAGCAGCAACTTGTGTTGGACAACCTGTGTTGCCTTGATCGCTGGCTGAGCGAATTTCGGGCCGGCAACAGGATAAGAGAGATAGCTTCGATGGCAGAGCTAGTTCCCTGTCAGTAACGTCTTACTCAAATGAAGGCTTTGAAAACGTTATTTAACAATAATTAAGGCTGGCGTGCAGCTAAAATAATTTGATGAACGTTGTTACTGCGCAATTACGGAAAGCGTTTGTCGAAATGGTCACAGCTACGGTCGATGAACGTTCAGACTGGTGTTGAAATTAGAACTGACGAGAGACCAGCTCACATTACTGCTATATAGTGAAATAAAATAGCAAGCCTACTCACCTGATAAAGTATAATGAAAAGTAATCCAGGAAAGCAAAGATTAGAAATATCGAAGCATTAAAACGACCACTCAATCATGA
Source organism: Ixodes ricinus (assembly GCA_037355805.1). NCBI lineage: Eukaryota > Metazoa > Arthropoda > Arachnida > Ixodida > Ixodidae > Ixodes > Ixodes ricinus. Next base: position 133,016 of record JAZHYW010006171.1, on the reverse strand, counting down.
CTGTTGATGCTTGGAACTTGGAAACAGCCGCTACCAGACACCTGATTTGTTTCAAAAATACCCAGGACGTTTCGGGGAATGAAGCGATCACAAAGCAGGCGGTACGCCAAAAGGCAGCGTTAAAAAATATTTATTTCACCGATTGACATGAAGGCCGATCGTGTCGGTGTCGCATTTTTTTAGCACTGCCAGTTCAGCTAACACCACGCTACAAAAGACGCTTTGGGGTATTGCCGGTGCTAACTCAAGTTTACAGTAGAAATGGAATAGACCAATTGCTATATTACCCAAGCATCAAGGAGAATGCAGGGATTGGTGTTCTACGCGCCACACGCGCACTCCTTCCCCGTATAAAAGATTCGAAGTAAATATCTAAAATAAAGCGTTGACGAACGCGCGTGTTAGATACAATTTGTTTTAGGTTTTTACATTAGAAAATTTACTACTGCTGAGGCCAACACGTGCGGCGCGTGGAACACCAATCCCTGCATTCTCCTTGATGCTTGGGTAATATAGCAATAGGTCTATTGCACGAAGGAAAGAACCAAACAGAAACACTTCATACGGTCTTTCTCGGCTAGGGCTATCTGCTTTGTCAGCAAATGGAGAACATTTGATAAAATAAAGGGTGAAAAATACTCTCCGTGTCAAGTTTTCTAATCACAGTCAGAGGTTGATGTTGTCTCGTGGTAATTTTCGGCTCTGCGAACGCACTAGCACTTTGTAGAGTCATTTCGAGCGACTCCGCGCCGCACACGAACGAAGGTAAACAATCAAAATGGCGGAGTGTTCCCCTGATAGTCCCCGCCGTCAGCGCGGTGTGAAAGGGTTGTCGGACAACAAATCGGACAACACGGTCACGGTGGCAAGGCGGCAGCAACATGTTGCCCGACTGTTGCTGTTGTCGCAATGTGACAGGGTCGCCGGCAAGACGATTTCCTCGTGTTGCCGGATAGAGTTGTCCAATTGTTGCCTCAGTGTGACAGGGCCTTTAGGAAATTTTGTTTAACTGTTGACAAATGACGACAGTAAGCTGCAAGCCTGTTCAAGCACAATTCTGAAACATCCAGACTGCAGTTTTCAGAACCATGCTTAAGACAGGCTTGCATATCAACGCCGTTGTTTGTCAACTGCTAAACAAAATTTCCTAAAGAACCGGAAGTGCCCAAACACTGCTCACCTATACACCGTTCCAAGCTGGGCTTCCTGGCCGGCGCCATTTTAACGAGTGTAGCGCCGCCTACCCTCATCCGGGCATTTGGGAGAATCTGAACCCGCCCGAATGACCGACCGCCATTACTGGACTGTTACCCTGCTCACCGAGTCACACCGATCGCAGCTGCTTCTGCCGGCACGGCTGCCGTATTCGGCGCGCTCGGCTCATTGTCTTCGTCCATGGAGGAAAGCGTGCACTATCCTAATCGGTATGCCAGGCATGGGGAAAAGTGCATCCTGCTTTCCTGGCGTTTTTTGTGGGTAATTTTTAGCGCGCTTCTGGGGCAGTCGTCGCTCCCACACCGAACTCGGCGTTTCGATCGCTAGCGAAATTGGGGATCGCTAGTGAAATTGAGAATCGCTAGTGAAATTGAGGATTGAACGAAGCCAGGATGGCACGAATTACGGCATGTGAATTTGCGCTGAACTCGAGTTGTCGCAGCTTGGGGGCGCCGGGAACATTTGAACAAACTGCGCGGTTAGCGGCTCAGACGTGCGCTGCCACGTCTGCTTTAATTGAAATAATAGAAACCTCAAATTTAAATATGAATCGATATATAAATACCGAGTACAGATAGCAAGTGCGACGGATCTGTTTATTTTTTTTTCTGATTTAGAATCCACTGTCACAATATTGGCACATTGATGTGCCTCTCTGTAATCGCCTAGCGTGAAAATTATTTGTGCACAAACTGTGTCGCGGCGTGTACTACACGAGTGTATATATATATATATATATATATATATATATATATATATATATATATATATATACAGGGTGTTTCACGAAAGGTGGACAAATTCGATATTGCGAAAACTACGCGTCGCACCAAAAAAGGCTTGTGTCGTTTTGGTCCCTTGCCAGGGACCTATTTAGGAGAATTATTAAAGTCCGAGATAACTAAATTGTTAATTATTTTTGCGTAATTAACTTTTTTAATATTGTGTTGAAGGGCATAGTTTCAATTAGAAAATTGCTCAGCGTCATCGAAAAACACTAAATCAACAAATTGCAGAATGATGAAAGGCACGGGAAGCATTTTACGGCTTTCTGAAAAACCGTACACATTCAACGGGTTTTTATGTTTCGGTTTGTTATCGGAGCGCATCTCGCCCCGGCAGCACCGCGCCCCGTGGAGAGATAGCGCAACCAGCTTCTGCTGCGTCGCGCGATGACAGCGCAGCAGAGGTTGGTTGCACTATTTCTCCACGGGGCGCGGTGCTGCCGGGGCGGAGATGCGCTCCGATAACAAACCGAAACTTAAAACCCGTCGAATTTGTACGGTTTTTCAGAAAGCCGTAAAATGCTTCCCGAGCCTTCTATCGTTCTGCAATTTGTTGATTTAGTGTTTTTGATGACGCTGAGCAATTTTCTAATTGAAACTATGCTCTTAAACACAATATTAAAAAGCTAATTACGCGAAAATAATTAACAATTTAATTATCTCGGGCTTTAATAATTTTCCTAAATAGGCCCCTGCCCAGGACCAAAAAGACACAAGCCTTTTTATGTTGTGATGCGTAGTTTTCGCAATATCGAATTTGTCACAGCCTTATACGTAGATAACACCCTATATATATATATATATATATATATATATATATATATATATATATATATATATATATTCGTGTTGGAGAGTCTACCACAAAGCTAAGCCAAAGTCTGAACTCTGTGCCCAGTCTTGCTGTGCACAGCGGCGTCAGACCAAAACTACCCCCCCCCCCCCTTTCCGTCTTCCTTCCATTTCCAAACTTTCCCAGCAAGAAAAAGAAAGGTTGGCAGCCATGCCAACCTTTATTTTCCTTTTTTCAGTTTTGAGTTGACCAGGTAAAGACAGCTTGCTGCCAAAAGATGTCGATGCTGCGTGGACATCGCGGGTGTTGCTGTTGTTTTCCATTTTCTGCAAGTAATTGAAGCGTTCGGCCATTCGCACTAACGTATTCATGGTAAATTGACAATTTCAAAAAAAACGAAAAACGATCGAATTACGCATACCTGACGCTTCAATTTTGGCGGCGCATTTTCGTTCCGCACCAGGCGTCGCCTGCCAATTACCACCTGAAGAAAAATAGAGTTATTAAATCAGTGGACCAGGAGTCACGCAACTGTTCTCTTTTTTCAATGTCTAAGCCGCCTTCCGCTTACCTTTCGGTCCGCACCCACATTCATCCTGTTTGACAGCGTGGGTCTCGCGCACTGAATCGGCGTTTATTTCACGTTTTTTTTTATTATTTGTACAACTAATTACAGCACAGTGCTGCCCGGTCGATTCTTTTCTTGCATAGGCCATGTCACGCGCGAAAACACGCTATAATATCAAAGCGGCGTCTAACATTGTCGAAACAACATGCCTCCGTACACTGCGCACGTGCTTTCTAACAGTCCACTCCGTGAAGCAGACGAGCTTTCGAGGGAAAGGGTAAGCGGAGCGTTGGCGCAGCGCTCTGGTTCGAGAGTGTTTTTCCATTTCTGCATCGACCTACTTGGAACGGTGTATACCAGTGTTGGGAAGTACTTTAAGTACATTGTACTTAATGTACTACTTGAAGTAGGTTTAGGAAACTTGTACTTTGCTTGAAGTACATTCTCTGAGTATGTACTTGTACTTTACTTCAAGTATGTTTTTCTGGTACTTTCCGAAGAAAGTACAATTCCCAACTTCAAAGTACATTCTCCAAATTTGGTGTTGTTAAATTTGTATCACCAAATGATGCTTTGTCAACTCCGAAGAAATGCTGAGAGGGATATTCTACTCTCGCCAGAAACGTGAGCAGACGACGCATCGCTCTGTTTGTTCTGGGGGCGGCTTTCCCGCAGCTTTTTGAACTCTCGCTACTTCTCGGTCGGTCAGCGCAAGAGGGAGGTTTAAAATAATAGGAGAGCAAAATTAATCATAGTGTAGCACATAAGACTGTGGTGCAGAAAAATTAAACTTTGAAGTCGAAGAAAAAGACAGCAGAGGATAACGTCACAATGTTTTGAGGCATTCTCTTTCGTATTTTTTTTCGACTTGAAAGTTTCTTAATTTTTTCGCACCCCAATCTCAAGTGTCACATTATGATTAAATGTCACCAGCTCGCTTTTTTTTCATTAAGGAGAGGACATTCCTCTATAAGAGGACTGCTTGCGGAAGCTCTGTCACTGACGTCATGCTCTCTCCTAGTACATTTAACCCCCTTGGGTGCAACAACCCAGTGCAAGCGGCGCTAAATTCGGAAGAGGGACTTCTGAATTTGGCTCCAATCCTGAAAAACACTACTTTATGGCCACTTGACTTTACCAAGTATCCGCCGCTGTTTTTCAGAATAGGTCATGCACCCTTGATTGCCCCTGGACAATGCATGCCAATTAAAAATCACTGTATAGGGAAATGAAAGGGCATCATGAAAGATTTTGTAAAAATACTTGTACTTTACTTTGAAAGTACATTGTATTTATAGTACTTTACTTCAGGTACATTGCGCCAGTGTACTTACTACTTTACTTGAAGTACTTCACATCTCATTTACTTCGTACTTTACTTGAAGTACCTTTTAGATGTACTTTACCCAACACTGACCTATACTCATCCAGATCAAAACGGGCAGCAAAAGGCAAAAAAGTTTTCTTTTTTAATTACAGTACCAATATTTTACTTCCGTTCTTTTAATAAAATGCAAATCAAAGTGATGGGCACTGGTGTTGCATGTGAAACATGTGGCGTCTACGCTTTTGGCTTCTTCATCGGTTAGTTTGGGTTAGCGACTGGCTTATCTCGTGGCATGTACACTTGATAGCAGTTCCTGGAATGTAGATACTAGCGCACACCCGGGTGTTAGAAACGCGTGACAGGGTGTGTGAGGTTTCCATCTGCCGGACGCAGAGCGGATATTCCGCAGGTCTTTCCCGCGATATAGCACCTCAACTAACGGCGATGGGCGTGTTAAAAAAACAAGCTAGAAATTACGAAAACGTTTTGTGCACAAACTGAATGTGCCGTAAATTAGGATAAGTGTATAGGTTTCTTGCACGGGGAGTGGAAGCCGAAAGCTAACTTTTTCGCAAATATTGAATGGTCATCTCTGCCGACTCGCAACTTGGGTGTACCATTGGCGTACTACCTCGATCACGCTAGTCTTCGGCGTGAAGAAACATATAAGCTGCGTGAGAAGGCGCGGCGCTGGATGCTATATGTCAATTTTTACGCGCGCTATGATATGTAATATGATTTTTGTTCCAAAGCTGTCATATCTTCTTCACCTGTTAGATTGTTTTCTCGCATCGCCGTAGACAAGTTTCATCGAGCGTTTGCGGTTTATGTATGGGCCTCCTCCTGGGAGTGCACCAGCCGACTGAACTTGTTTCGACGCGTTCAATGTGGTGGTCCTTCATTATCGCATCTCTTCAATCACCAAGTGGTTCATCGTTTTTCATTTCTTGCGCGATTAAAATAACCCACTTTTATTTCTTGTTTTTCAAGTTCAGTTGTCGGTTGTCTTGCTCAGTTTTGTCGCTTCGTTTAGCGACAGAGCTACTGGGTCGCTAAGTGCTTACTTAAAAAGTTGTTTTGTGCGTATAGATTGTTCACTGCGAGGTTTTCTTTGGAATACCTGAGTACTGCTTCACGAAAAGGTCTGATAAATGATTTAACTGAATGTGTTTACTGCCTCAATTGTATCGAACGGTTTACACTACATAACTAAAACAAAATGTACTCCGTCGCTTGAAAAAAAAATGGTGGTACCCGCAAATGTCAGAACTTTCTTTTTTCTACTTCACGCTGGAACATATCCCGGTTAAGACATAATTCCACCAGAAGAGTATCATCGTACCCTGAACTCTGAATTTTTATCGAGCGAATTATAGAACATGTGTCTTTAGATGTTGCGACGGAGTTTTTTACTGTGATTTGCTGCAGGGTATCCTGAAAAAGGACCTTCCATTAACTGCACATGGGATACGTTTTCTGCCGGTTGACTCAACGGATTGCGTGCCATGTGATTCAATTATGTTTCTTGGCTTACGCAGTACCTGGAGGAACCGCATGGCGGTGTGGCATGCCGATGTAGACGTACAACCTGTGTTCCGGTACTTTTCTCAAGGCGTCGTACAATTCAAGCAGTGTATCAGGGACGGCTTGCTAGAAACAGCGTCTTAGCTGACACTCTGTGAAAGAAAGCCTGCCAAGCCCAAGGCGCTCCAGCGCTTGAGACTCGTCTTTAGCATAGCCTCCTCTATACTGACAAAGCCTGACAGACTGCCACGAGAAGCGGCCGCCGAAATTGAAAAGGTAGAGCGGCAGACAACGGATGAAAGGAGAGCCAGGTGACAGGCGCCCCGCTGCGGCGGGACGCCGAAACACACTTCTCCCGAGCGATGGAATGTCCGCTCGTGCTCCTCGCGTTCCTGGCGCTACCGCTTCTTTTCTCGTTGGGTTTGAAAACCATGTTTTGGGTCCTCGCCGCTGCAAAAGTTGTGAGCTGACGTCAAGGTTTCCCGAGAATCGCTCTGTGCTACCAGATCCTCGACTCCAAATCTGCGACCGCGCACTCTATGGCTCCGTCTTCGAACTGCCAGGCTTTGTGTGTATAGAGGAGGCTGTGACTTGAGACGCCACTCCCCTCGTGCGTTAGCTTTGACAGTGCTTTTCACCCCTGCCTTCGCTGAGACGCTGCTTCTAGAAAGCAGCCTCAGTAATCTGGGAGACATCCTGATTGGTTGCCTGTCCTTGACGGGCTAGTCACGTTCAGATTGATTTGATCGATCGTTTTCGCCGTAGTTCGATTAGTGTGTTGAAAACGTGTTTGAGCTGCACGAGTCTTTGGCGCACAAAAACATTCTGGCGATAAATTTGAAAACAGTCGTGGCATGCTGGAAAGACGCTCACTTAAATGGATTGTCCGGCAAAACTTTGTCTTTCAGAAAACAATTGAACTATATTGTCACTGCTTTTAGGAATATCGTCCACACAATATCCGGATTCTTTAATCCTCCGCCGCACAAATAATTCAATCTTAAACAGAGCCCAACTGCTCAGATTGCACCGGCAAAACAAACGGCGTATTTATTGGCCACAGCGGAAGCTCCGACGTAACATGAGGCAAGTAGAGCCAGCTCAGCTTTTGACTGCTGTATCAGTAAAATAACTTCCTTCTAAGAAATACAAGGTTTACGGCTATTGAGAAAAGCTAAATTCTTCGACGATGATCTTTGTGCGCACCATCAACAATGTTCAGTAATGTTAATAACATGGTATAAGCCAGAGACGCCCGCGACTCTGACTTCACGATGTCTGATGTGAAGCCACGACACGACCAGCTATGCATACTAGCGACAATTCGGCGTTAAGTTTTTGTATTGATGTTTACAATTAATTTAACAAATATTGGGGCGTGTTTTCATAAAATAAATATCACAAATCACTCCTACTTAGGCCCTCTAAACGTGACCAGTGCAAAAACTTAGTAGCTTCCGGATATCACCGGACAATCCCTTTAAAAATCTAAATGGTCTGGATTCGATTTCCGCCTGGTGCAAACGCTCTTTTACTGCGACACCCCCCCCCCCCCGCACACACACACACACTAAAAAAACCATCAGTGTCACGTTTCGTGGCTACGCTTGTATCTGGGCTTCACTTTTGGGGCTTTACGAAATGCCGAACACCTGGCAAAAGAAGGTTTAGCGTTAAAATTAGTTATGCAAAGATTTTTAGTAGAAAAGGAACGGTAATTTTTTTCACCACTCACATCTTACATTAAGTGACAAGTAATTGTAATTGAAAATAGAGAGCACCAAACCAGGCCTCCAGCCTGACATTGTACTAAGTAACTTTATCACAACGTATCCACATGTCGCAGACTTTCGCGGTGTCTTTCCAGGTGGGCTCTTGCGGGTTTTTTGTTTAAAGGGGCGATGCAACAATTTTTGTACTTTGCGCAAATACCGCTTAGAACGGATCCCTGACGTTGATAACCTATGAAACACGCGTTCGTTTTTCACCCCACGCAATAGAAGTCCCAGAAACAAATTAAAGAAAACTAGCAGCGTTCACCCCCTCAACTCGCAACCAGAACAAGCGGCCACGTGACCTGGAATGGATTATATGCCTCCAATGTTTGGTCATAGCCACGCGCTGGGGTTGGCAAAGCACAGGACACGCGCTGAGTTCCAGACATTGTTATGGCTCGGCTATTGTCGTCGTTGAAGCGATTGGACACGGGCCACTACCCGAATGCTTCTCTGAGCTAGTAATTATCACGAGCATAAATCGAGCGCCCACGCAATGCTCGGGTCCAATCTATGAACCACATTCAAATATCGTCACTTGGGTGTACTGCGATCCCCACGTTACGTCATCAAATTTTGCAAAAGAGAGATTGAATGAAAATGATCGCTTTTTCCCTTGAAATTACACCGCAACAAAGGAGTTTGTTGGCCAGTGGCGTTGCGTGCGAGTATCCTTGAGTCCCAACAGTGCCAGTAAGCTCGTGTAAAATGAAAAACATTCCAACTGAATATCGTTGCACAGCTCCTTTAAGGTTGTAGCTGTGTTAAAATAGGCGGGCGCATAGTCAAATAAACATTAAGAACTCAGAGAATCGTTTTTCGTGACCCACATCTGCCTTACTTCATATTGCCGATTTCCGCACGCTTCCAAACACCGTCTTCCGCACAGAAGCGGCAGCGCTATTGCAACAACGAAAGAATAATGCAAAGTAAACACGACGGCGTTCCGATTTTTCATATCGCGAGCTCCTGGAGGAGTTTTCGAGGTAACGGACCGGTGCGCGCGCGCTTCCAAATACGCAGCCCTCGTATAAAACAAAAACAGTAAGAAAGAAAGAGAGAGAGAGATCTCTAGAGAAAATCAGGAAGGCAGGAACACGGGAACAAAGACGAACACACGAACAAACACTCGAGCAAGCAAGAAAGACAAAAGACAAAGCAAACAGACGACAGACGGGGGACGACGATGAAGTAGGGCCAAACGAAGCGCAGCCGGGGTTATTGTGTCCCCTCTCTCCCCGCACCCTCGGTTGGCACGATGGGTGGGAGGAGGGCCACGTCGGAGGAAATGTTGGCTCGCGCCAACGGTGAGCACGCGCGTCCCCAGGCAGTTGCCCCGAGGCACGCGCTCTTGCAGCGCTCGAGCGGAAACTCCTGGAAGTAGGACTCAAACAACGCAGCCTTGGTGAAATAGATAGACATAAAATAAACGAGCCTTCTTGTGTCATGCTTGAAGATCCTCGCTGGTCGATATCGTTCTGTAATCGCTGTCGCTTGTATCTTTTGCTTTTTAATTCGTGTTAGTGTACGAGTCCGAGTGGCTTCGTTGTGTTGTCTATGTTTATATGGCGGGAAGTTATTCAGCCCCGATAAGCCGTCTTGGTGATTCCGCTGTGAAGAAATTTAGCCAGTGCGCTACGATTGCTAACCCGTAGTCTGAAGGCTCGTTAACGCACTTGCAACCGAGTAGGACCGGCTGAGACGATACCGGTTTTTCAGCCTCTTGTGACTGCTTAGGACCTGCTCCGCAGCAGAGCAACTGGTCCTACGCCGTCGCAAGAGGCTTAAAAACCGGTCTTGTCTCGCTCGGTCGTACTCTGTTGCAAGTGTCTGAACGAGCCTAAACGTGCATACGTGCATCACGCAGTACTCATAGACGACCACACGCCGTTAAGATAGAAACGGGGAAGGGTGAGGATTGGAGGAGGCCAGAATTTCCAAAATGAGCTGCTGGATGCGTTCGAAAAATTAGTAGAGCGAGCTCGCCACATCGCCAAGAGAACCAGTGCACATGCTAGCACTAATATAGCCGCGTGTACATTTACGATTTCTGTGCATCTCTCAACTGTCGATATTCCTGTCCTAGTATGTCTCGTATAAGCATCACTTCACGCCGGAGAAGGACTATTCTAAGAGCAGCTGACTGCGTATTTTATTTTTGACAATATCCACTATATTCCTGTGACCGTATTTACAAAGCAAAGCTCACTGGTGCATTGTGCCGAGCAAGCACAGATCTCGTAGATGAGACAAATAACTCGTACTTGTGTCAAACATTTTAATCGATATACGTTATCAAAAAAGCATAGCATATTAATAAATGTCTAATAACTGATGGTCGATAACAGCGAAAATGCTGCAAAATTATGCACCTGAAGAGCCGCAAGGCGTACGATTGCAGTCATATGATTTCCACTCCGGCATAAAATATCACAGAGCGTACTGATATCTCAGCCATAGCGTAATCAGATAAACAACCTTTAGTGGCACATCGCATTTGGGTAAGTACACCACTCTCATTCTTGTTTTCTAGCACTAAAATTTAAAAAAAACTCCCTCCCCCCTCCCCCCCAAAAAAAAAAAAACGAAAATCATTGGCGAAGGTATTGAGTAAGGTATCTGGACACCTTGTCAATTATTTTTGCTATATACATCGCCGTACATTTTTCTGTGTTTATTTATATAAAACAGAAACAAAGACTTAGGTCGAAACACCGGAGTAGTGTGACGTAACATGGTCCCAAAAAAGGTCGGGCCTGTCGATCGTGTCGTGTTTACCCCTCGTGCTGCCCGCGAGTTCGCGCAAACGTTTTTCCTTTTAATTCCCGGTCCTTTCTGAACGATCGCAGCAGACGACATTTCCGGGTACAATCTGCCGCCCAGCCGCTACCCCTCGCATATCTGTCTTCTTCCTCTTCCAGCGTTGGAAGGTTGGTTGTTTTGTTGCTGCTAAAGCTGAAAATGTGTACGGCAGAGTGCCGTGGCTGACCCCGGTACTAGTGCCTCGTAAACGTGTGAAGAGGTGGCCCATTGTTGCGAAGTGGCATTTCGTCGCTGGCCGACAGTGCTCACGCACCGAAGCTCGGAGTACGTGGAGCAAAACATCACGCCGCAGTACCTACGGATTGTGGGTTATTTCTCCACCGCTACCCGTTTCCAAACCTGGATTAACATCGCACAGACGCGCAGTCATGAATCACTACTGCGGGATGCACGTTAAAAATCCCCGGATAGCCTTGGCTAGCGAGGCTACTGCGCTGACTAAATTTCACATTTACAGCGGAAACATCAGACGACCAGTTGGAGCTCTCTAAACATACGAACAATACGATTATGACGTAATTCGCCGCAAAATAGATGGCTTCTGGGCCTGCGGCCGAGTGCAATTCCCGCAGGACTCTTATGGAACTCGGACCCAAGCGTATATATGTGCTTTTAGTATTTCATGGATGAGTACGTCAATCTAGAAAAGGTATGAGGCTCGTGGGTGTCAAAATAAGAGCACAATGTGTGGCGCCTTTTCGAAACGCAGTTCGCTTGTGGCTGATACACGACCACCCGCGAAGAAACGACCAAACGCAGATGTGAGTAGCCCTAGCGTTACACAACATGTAGAGGCGTAACTCGTGCATTCAATCCAGAAACTTTAAAACCCGCCATTCGCTCGAGAAGAAACAAGAAAACCATTCTACTAGCGTCGAAGGCGGACAGAACGAATGTCAGGCGTGAAAAAAACCACGTGACAAATTTAATTCGAGACTTCGTATCTCAAGACGGTTCACGGAGGGCATAGATTGGTAAATTACCTCGGAAAATGTAATTGCGTTGCAATTCCAGCTACGTTGTTAAAAAAGTAGTTAATGAAAATTATATTACTATCGCAGAAAGGGTACTTAATTACAATGCATTACTTTCAGAAAGCAACACGATTATTTCGCAAATATTTTCCTTGGAAAGCTACCCGACTTCAGCGATATCAATGTGATAGCATTTCTCAGCACTGAAATGAATTTGACCGTTTCCTTTCGGACCCTTGAGAATTTATTATACTGCGTTTTACATAAGTCACGTGTTGTACCTTCCTTTTGCCTTCTTCGTTAAAAAAACATATCGTCTGGGAGTTCAGCTCTGAATATAATAAAGTCAGTTGCATTACCTTACAGAGTCAGCAAAACCTTTGGTGTTCCTTTTACCCCTGAAGTCTGAAATAAAAGCGATCGACTAGTGCCAGGCAGCACTGAAAAAAAAAAACATTATTGGATGCTCAAACTTTATGTTTTCTTCAAAATTAAAGACATGGACCGTGATAAGACATTAAATGTTGACATCGAATCCTGTTTTTCTTTTTTATTATTATCCGAAAGTAATCTCGCTTTGTATGGGGCATCTTGTGCGCCCCGCTGGGGGTGCTAGGGCTTTGAAAGTTGTACAGTTGTACGTATACGCGGTCAGTGCCCTGGCGCAATCTCGGCGCGCGCTTTCGAAGCCACATGCACTTGCAGAAGGGCTGCGACGCAGACGATCAGTGTATTTCTCGCCATCTCTTTGACTTTGTAAAAGGAAAACACAGCTTGGCAAAATCATTAGTAAGTTTCTGTAAATGTAATTTCAATTGTGCAACCATTGAGGTCTCAAAAAATAATTAAATTTCAGCTAAATTTAAACAAGCACGAACTTTTTTTTTTGTGTCGGACAAATATTTTGTTATTTTGGAGATAGAGTTTGATAACGCCTTACCTATAACTAATTGATAAGCATCCAGAAAGATTTTAGCGGATAATGGAGGGCAAAGTTAGGGGAGGGTATTATAATGCTTTTCTACGAAATGAATTCTAAATATGCTAAATTACTGAACGACACATCTGCTGGAGTGTCCATGCATTGACTCCTTTCCTGTCAACTCCACTCCTTTCCTATCAAGTACGCTTCCAGCAGTTCTCTTGCAGTGATACACCACTCCTACCACACAATCAAGATACTTATTACTGTGTTTTACAGAACAACTCTTACCGTTGCTTCTTCTGTCAGCCACTCTGGGCCCAAGTTGCGACAACTTACTAGGCGCCGAAAAGACGACCGGCACGTCGTACCTGACCGCTATCTTTTTCATATTGTGAGAAATTTTATGCATATGAGGAATCACTTGACGTCTTTTGTTCGGTCTTTCTTTGGATTGTAGGGTCCCATTTTTAACCTCCTTAGTAGTTTCTCCGCCACCCCCAGCAAAACAGACGCTGGGAAGCCCGCGGCCCCAAGCCGTTCCACCTGCCTGCCAAAGCTCTCCTGTAGCGCGTGAGGGCACGACTCCTCTAGAGCAGCCTGCATGCACGACGACGCTATTCCCCTTTTAACGAGCTTCAAGTGGGCGGAGTCGTAAGGCAAGAGCCCTTTCTTTGTGCGTGGGTAGTAGAGCCAACACACGTGATCCTCGGTAAACTTCAATTTGAGATCTAGAAATTGTAAGTACATGCCGTCGCGGAGTTCGTGCGTAAACTTCACGCCCCCCCCCCCGAGTGTCGCGTGAAAACATCTAGCACTGTATCCACAACGCTGTCTTCAGAAATCCCTCCCGGCCTTTTAGTTACCACCAGATGGTCGTCCACGAATCTAGAAACCCTGCTGACCCTACTCGCGTCCAAGCTCTCGTTAATGGATTGATCTATTTTGGCTAAAAAAATGTCACATAGCACGGGAGCTACGCATGCGCCTATACAAATACCGTCTCTTTGTAAATAAAAAACGCCGTCATACTGAACGACCGTCGACTGGAGATAAAACATCAGCAGTTCCATGAAAGTATCAACTCCGACACCGGTAGCATTCTGAAACTTCCAGCACACCATTTCTCTCAATGCACTCACGCACCGACGCAAAGAGGCCCTCGTGGGGTACAGAATAAAACAAATCAACTACGTCGATAGAAAACGCACTCTGCCCGCCTGGGTAACACCGCCTGGGTAAACGTCACATACTATACCGCCTGGGTATAGCCTGTGACGTTTACTTTTTGTTGTTGTTGTTGCTTCACTACTTCGTTATAGTCGATGCCAAAAGTCGTTATTACTTTCTTGACTCTCGGTGTTCTCGTCACCGACGTAGGCTTTGTGTGGGTTTAATAGCCATTTTCAGTAGAAGGTTATAGTAAATGGTTTTGGTGGCCACTGCTTTGATATCGAATGGCTCACACGGTGTATAATAATCTTCGAGGGCCGCGCTTGAACCGGTTTTGCTACCGCAAGAGAGTTTCCTAAAACTAGGGCGCGGGGGGGGGGGGGTGTAATTATCGGCGGCTTTAATCTGGAGCGCGCTTATATATCGCGTATTTACGCGTATCAGTGGTTAAATTTAGATAAATTTGTTATGTTCAGCGACGATAGAGCCACATCTCATTTTAGCAATACTCCGACAATTACGGAGCACCGAACTCTATAATTAGAAGAAAAGAGGCGATGACCAAAACCCTCCTGGATCGATCAACCCATTAGTGCATTTAACTGGCTTTAAACCGTTGCACTTTCTCCAACGAGCATTGGTACGCGTGTCCATGACCTGAGTCATAAAGTATCAAGAAACCATTTCTTTACTGCGATGAGTAAAGTAAGCACAAAATTTTATCTATTTCTGAATTCTTAATAACGTGATCGGCTAAACCTCGTAATGAAATGCTCCTCAAGAAGAGTACGCTAAATGCCGGATGGTTTTCAGCGTACTCTCTTCTTTAACGTTCAGTGTGTTTTTTGTGTTTTTTTTTATCAGAAAATTTATACATAAGCGGAGACTTAAATGGGAGAATACAAAAGTTTATTGGCCCAAAAGTATTCAAGCATTCTCTCCTGCGGCAGTCTACATCCTCGTACGAAAACAATCTACCCCGACCTTTCTCTCCAAAGTTCTATAATGCACGAAAAGCAGTTTTTTAGCGAGCCATCGTTCATATGTGTTTAGAAACCATTAAAAGTCACGTGACGTTGTGGTGTCCAGCCATGGTGTCTCGTGACAGCATGAGTGAGGAGATGACACGGAGTCGCGTAAAGTCACGTGCCATGGGGTATTGCGGAGACGCTTGGGCACACGGTCGCACAAATTTGCGTTACAAAGCACCCCTTCCTTTAATATTATTCATTATTCAAATTCACGGGTCCAGGGTAAGTGGATTGTATGCTCGAGGCACCAAGCGCGACCACTTTGTCCGTGAGAACACTTCGGGTGAAGGTGACGCGAGTGATGTCCAAACATCATCCATGAACTCCGGAAACAAAATCGGACAGTCGTCCATCGATGCATGGTACGCCCGAGCGTCACAGCCGTGCCACGGCCGAGGTGTTGTCGTCCACTCGCACGCTCGCAACGGGCAAGTCCCGACCCGAAGAGCGGCCGTCGCCAGGGCGCTCTGTCATCGCACATGCTGGTAGTCGAAAGGCACCCCGAAAGGGGCCGGGCCGCTTCGCACCGCGCCAGCCTCGGTGGCGGTTTGGGCTCGGGGGCCTGCCCTCCCCAATTTCCAGAGCCGGCCGAGGGGTCGAGCAAGCCAACACACAGCGTCATGCATCTTTGATGACGGGACGCGAGAGACCAGGCCGCGTTGTGAGCCAAGGAGCTCCCGCGATCGATGGCGGCGCCAAGGAAAAAGCCTCGCCACCATATTGCTCTCCTCGCCGCCGCCGCCGCGCAGGGGAAGATACCGCAAGGCAGGCAGCATCCACCGCGCATGCGCGTTCCCGGTATGCGGCAGCCATCTTAGTCGGGCCGGAGTTCAGACCGAGCACGGACGGTGAGCCTGCACGGCGCTGTTGGTCGTCGCTCGGACGGGCCGTGAGTTGTCCGCCGATCTCTCGTGCCGCGCGGCGGGGACCGGCTCTCCTCGGTAAGCCCGTTTTGTTCGCCTCTCGTTCCCCTTCTTCGGATGGGGTCCGCGTCGTCGGTGGGGACCCCGGGGACTTTGGGGGGAGCAGGCTAGGGGAAGCTTCGGGGTCATTGGCCGTAGCAGCTTTTGTGGGACCCACGGCGGGCTCCGGGGAGCCCCGTGTATAGGTTTTAAACAGCGCGGCGGAGGAGGTGCGCGTGCACCTTTTGGCCGGTGATTGCGCGCGTGAGACGCGGGTGGGAAGGGGTCGGAAGATTTAAAGGTGTGTGTCTCTGCTCCATTTCCCGACTGCCAGTTCGGGTCGATTGTGTGGTTCCTACCGAGAGCGCTATGCTGTAACTAATGAAGAGAAAAGGCCTCCTTAGGATTCCGTTACTTTCCCACACGACGACGACCGAGGGATTTGGCTCCAAGTTACATTAACGTCGATGCGCTTTATTACTACTCAGAGCGGCGGTAAATGTATTGATTCTTTCGCAGCATGTGCATTTCGCGAGGAACCTTTTTTTTTCTTCTTAGTTTCCTATTTCTTTTTGTTTGCGCGTAGCTCTTATCGGTTCAGTTGTTCCTCGTTAAGGTCCAAATTGTCGCGTTTGTTAGTTTTAGCTGCCACGGCCGTTTACGAGAATCCGTTGCAACATCGCGAGGTCCGGAGAGCTCGACAAAAGCCGCCGACTGAAATCAAACTCACCCATATTGTCGCGCGCGGTGTGCAGCGTGGGGCGTCGACGCCCCTTAAGACTTCATTGCTAGCACCGAGGTCACGCTCCTGATAACTCGTACAAACGACACTCTACGGAGACACTGCCTGAGTCATGTTTCTTCCTAGGGTGACAGTCCCGTTACACTGGTCGTACAAAGACCATCTGCAGACTTCTTTGAAACGTACATATTTATGTAGCAACCGTGCTTCGAGCAAACCTGAGGCCTGTACGAAGATGCTTCATCCATCATGTCTACGGAGAAACTCCGCGTCTTTCGTACGACGCATCGGCAGTGACGTTGCAGCTTGAGCACTATATACGTCGCGTAGAATCAGCGTTTAAAATACATTATTAAGGGATTATAAAAAAAAGACGACATCTCTGGCAACACATTTAAAGTTGGTTAAAAAAATGATATGTGAGTGAGCGCAACCGGAAGATTTTATAGTAGAACATATATATTTCACCCGCGACGTTTATACGCCTAAAAGTTGTTCGTGCCTAAGAAAGAAAAAAAAATCTGCGACGGTATCGATACACGAGCCTAATTCACGCGTGAGAACATCCCAGCGGTCGAGTAAACCTATGTCGACAATATGTGTCGTATGTGAAGGTGACGAGGAGTGTCTCAAACCCTCGAAATACATGTCTTCAATAACAAACACGTACGATATCGTTCGCCACGTTTCTGCTCGTGTGTCGCATATTGCACGTATCTGTCGGTCAGCGTTGACGGCTTATGCTGGGCGTTTTCTTATCATCAGCTCGGCCGGGATTGTAGTGTGGTAAATGATTGTTAGTTTCCGCTGTATTTTCACGCATTGCAACTGCCTGGTAGGTCCATTTTTTGTCATAATTATAAATCCAGGGTTGTTTTCGTCATATTTTGTTAACATGCAAACCCGATATTAAATCAATTGCTGTATCTTATGATTGTGAAGTAATTTCTATTCACATCTGAGTAAAATTTTAAGCATAGCGATCCAGCTACTTATAATTCTTATTTTGTGAAGATTTCATCCCTAATTGTGAAAGTTATAACTTATCAGCAAAACATTGGATTAAACGTAACTTTTGATTTGTTTACGTCATTGTGCCTAGCTTGTTTCACTAGGTTTTATAACTTTATTCTTGAGCGTGAAATTCTTGAAAACTTTATAGTCATGATTTATTATTGAATCGTTTTTGGTAAGCAACTATCGGTGTTTTCTTTTGTGAACAGTACACTCTGGCATTTTGAATTGCAGTTTATAATCTGCAGTAATCGCTTTTGTTTTTACTAGCGCCTTGCTTATTTTTTGTTTTTTATGTTGCGCTTGATGATGCATCTAGTGCCTCCACTCATCTTCATTACAGCGCCAAACAGAAACCGCTAGTGTAGATGTTCGTCGGCTGTATGGCACTTGCTTTGAAGTTTATGCTCTTCCCAGTTCAAGAAGCAGAAACATGACGATCTTTTCTTTCTTTTCCAGCTTCACTTGCTTGGGTTAGTAAGCGCAGTATAGTCGGAAACCAGGCAGCTTCAAGTGAAAATGAACTTCTTAAACAATCTTTGGCCTGCCTCGCACACAAGGAACGTTTTTTTTATTATTGTCTAATTTACAAGCTGAGTAGCCTGGAAGAATTTTATACACAAGGTGTTGCACGATGCAGGCCAATCTTCTCCCACAAACACAACGCAACGCAGAGTAAGGTTCATGGTCAAAATGTATATTTATTGAGTTTCATAACGTTTAGAAAAATTATGTATTTGGTCATAGCTTAACAACAGCTTAATAAACGGAGGGCGTGGCGAGCCCCGGGCATCTAATTATCATTCGACAGCCAATCAGATTGCGGCATTAGCAGATAAGAACGACAAATGACGGATCAGGAATGTTTCTGGGCATATTCAAAACCCACAAAAAAGAGTGACTTCAAGAAAGGCACGTGCAGTGTGTTTGTCGCTTCAAGGGAAGACACAATTTTAAGCCGCCCGCGAGCTAGAATACTGTTTTACTGTGGGCTGTATTTTTTTAAACACCAGCAACCCGTAGAGAGCTGAAAGCTGGCTGGCAGATTCTACAAGCCGCACCACTCAGCCAAATAGACTGACACACTGTTTTACAAAACAAAAAGCCACCGTTCGCCCACACTGGGCGTGTGCATTGCGCGTGCGAGAAAAAATATATTCGTACGAAGTGAAGCATGGACCGAGCCGACAACAGCGCCACCCCACCGGCGTGGTGTTAGGACCGCTTGTTGGTGTAGACAATGAGGTACATACATTACGGCAGCGTGCTCAAACTCAGGTTTTGCGTAACGTGATTTAAAGAAAAAAACGGCACCTTCTTAAAGTATTTTAGAAAGTGACTCAGTTGCTAATTTTCTATGTATCCACTATCCACTACGTTTTTTGTTTTTCTACTAAGTAAAATTATACATTTATTTTTGCCATTTAGAACGTTTGTTGTCTAAAACCAGTGAAACCGCTAATTATGCCGAACGTTATATCCTCACTAAATTGCAGCAACTGATATGACATTAATCGTTTTCGTAAGGAAATGTTGTTCTACTTTACGTAACACCCTGTATAAAAGGTGTTTCGCGAGATGCGGGCCAAATTTCGCTCCTGCAAAAAGTATGCATCGCACAAAAAAAAAAAACGAAAAAGCTTGATGTCATATTTTTGTTTTTGCCAAAGGAATTATTTGAGAAAATTAATAGCGTTCGGTATAATTAGGTTCCTAGTTACCTTCAAGAATGTAATTTTTAATTAGTAAATTTACCGGTGTGATTTCAAATAGAAACTTTCTCGGGCTCATCGAAAACTCTTAAATCTGCGAAGAATCTTCTAAATCAGTATATGCGTGCAAATCAAACCAAAACAATAAAAAGAGCATATAGAAGTAGTACAGTGCCCCTAGCTGTCAATTGTTCGATCTGCTGGATCGCCTATGACGAGCTGAAGCATGGGTCGCATTTCTACTCTTCCTATTCAGCTCCTTGCACATGCTGAAGCTTGCGCTGTGAGATTAATAAATTGACGCACCGGCTAATCGATTAATATTCTAACCACCAACTTCTTTCTTAACCAACCGATTAATCCAAAGTGTGGCATTTTTTTGTGTTATCACTGGCATTATTTTCGTCACGCTTTTGTGCACTGTTACATATTATGATCATAAAAAGTAGAAGTAAAATATCCTTAATGTTGACTGTCTGCTCTGTCTGTAATATTTTTTTAGGCCTGCCATTTTCTTTATCTTTTTTTTAGAGAGCAGCATTTCTTGAGTGTTGTGCCTGTTTCAAATAAGCAAACTTTATCTCCGAAGATTTCGATTTGATATTGTACATTAAAACAATAAGCACGTGTCAATAGAAACATTGTAATAGTTACTGTGCAACTACTCTATAGCATAGCCAGAAGGAGCTAGTCCGTCCAAACAAAGCTGTGTTCTCGGACCATACATATATCTCGGACCATTGTATTAGAATGAACCATGCTTCCTTCAAAGCAATGACAAAATTGTCTTGCTTTGTATGTTTATACAGCCTTGTTGTTGGTACGCCTCAACGGGTGACCGGTCGCTTAGGTGTAGATGAGAAATTTAGCCAGTGCAGTACAACCGCTAATCTGGAGTTTTTAACGTGCATCACGCACTAGTGATTACACGAACGCGTGGCGGTACGAAACTCATCCAAATCGAAACGAGCGGGGACGGTGGGGATCGAACCCAGAAGGTTCCCAGCGCTCCTCAAAGTAATGATGTTTGTGAAGTGACCACCTGTCGATGCCGATTGTTTTTCTCCTCACACGTTCTCATTTCCCCAAGCTATAGACGAGGGATACCGGTAATGTACCCCAATTGTAGATTTCCATCGCCTCACCCAAAGCGACAGTTATTGTCACTTAAGGCGCGGCAATAATTGCCTACGCAATCAACTCCTTATGCGGAAAATTGACGGGTGAACGTGAGCGGAAGTCGTGCGCGAGTCGCTACGGCATATTTCTAACAAAAAGAAGAAAAAAACGTTCTAGCTATCTTTATAAACCAGAGGATTCGGTGACCTCATTCGGTCTTGTAGGCATTCGCACGCACTGCGGAGTCAGCATTTTTGTATCACCTATTTCTCGTAATGCAAAGCTGTTTATTACACTAAAGCCGCATTGTCATATATCATACATCAGTATTTTCATGTCACCTATTTCTCTTAATGTAGAGCAGCTTATTTCACTAAAGCCACACTGGCATACATGCTACACAAGTTACACCGCTCATTCGTCCTGCATACAAAAAACACGGAGTTTCTCCGCAGACATTATGACACAATTATCTACGGACACGCTTCAACCATGTTTCGAAGCTTCACATATATGCATACTCAGAAAATGTCTCTGGGCTCTCTGTTGTATGATGTATTAGGAATCCTACCGCGGCTTAACAGTGTTTCCCCGTGTGACTTCAAAGACAAGCCTCCGTATAATCGTTTATTCTACACTTCTTTTTTGTTCTCACCCTGTTGCGGCGTGTATTTTTAAATGTCGACACTTTAAAAATGATTCAAATCTGGAAAAAAAAATTAAGTTAGGATATTTTTTGCTTGGGTTTGGCTCTGGGAAATGTAAGAAATCATCACCCATTAAATGGAAGCTAAAGATAAAGAAAAAAAAGTCCGGAGTGTGCCATTAAGAATGTTAAGTTACGAAACATTGAACTGTAGACGAGAGGTCACGGAAAACATGCGGCATTGCGAACCGCTCAAAACAACGACCGTCCGGTCGCTGCGAGAACTGGCGGGTTTGCGAATAACATAAGCATTGACATATCGTCGACTCCTTAAAGTACACTGCACACAACCATACAAACGCAGGCACACTTCCAGCCATATTTATATATATCAGACGTAAAATAAAGGACCTAAAAATAATAAAATCAGTCTCCTTTTATTCTTTTTTTCCCCAGGCTAGTACTCTCGATCTATGAACTAGCTGAAACCGACGAAACAAAAGATCATGTACTGAAACAACAAGAACATTTATAATAACAAAACAAATAAGAAATAAACCACCAAGCAACATGATTTGAAAATAAAACAATAAAACAAAATACGTCAAAAGTATTCGTGAGGGCGCGTGAAGCGATATATGGATCGGAGATAAACGAAAGGTGGCAAAGGAGAACAGACGGTAAACTAGACGACGCGACGCCGACCACCATCCCCCTATCGCACGCCTACCTAAATGCGGCGGGGGGGGGGGGGGGGAAATGAAGGAAGTATATAAAAACAATAGATAGAAAATACACGACAGTGATATAAAAAAAAGAACAGTAGAAAAGAGGAGGCGGACATGACGAAGGGGGTGGAACATCCAGCGCTATCGGACGGCTGCCCCGTTCCCGGCGTCGTGCACTCAGCCTGCGCGGTGGTTTTCGCCACCAATCGCATAAACATGGGCGCTGATACGCGTGGTCGCCTCAGCGTTGCCACGCTCATAAATCCTCCCCTTGCGGGGCGTCTACCCGAGATGGGGACGCGCTTCTTCGAGAATCGCGGATTCGAGATTAGGCACGGCGCGTCTTTCCCCGATTCTAAGATCGCACCGCCCCATCGCCTTTTGTTTCGTCGGTTTTCCGATTCCACGATACTAGGTTTTTTTCTTTTTTTTTCTTTTTCTTCTGCACCTATTCGAGTCTACAGCTCGTTGCTCGCCCTCCCGCGGCGAAAACAGGAAGCGCTCTAGTGAGGGTCACCCGGTTCTCCTACTCAGCGGACACGGCGGAACTGCTCGCGATTATGGCTCCCGGAGTACTTGTAAATAAAAGAAATTGCCGTAATCCTGAATCGTGTTAATAATATTATGTCGTACAATTATAAGAACCCCTGGTTGTCAACCAATCGCAGATTTCAATTGGCTAAAAATATTGGTGGTCTCTGGAATGCTCTTTTTTAATGTCTTGAGATATTACGGGGGGGGATGGGATAATTATCCACTTAAGTATATGAAGAAACACGAGAATTGAAAAGGCATACCTGCAGACTTTGTAAGGAACACATAAACTGAAATTTAAAAATTGTGAGAACAGAAGTTTCAGTGATTGAGACTATGATTTAAAAAAATGCGTTTGAATCGATAGGTGTTTGGGAAGGAAAATTGTAGAAAAGGTGTTACAATGGGAGATTCGTACTTCTAGCTCATGACCTGTGCGCGGCGGCACATAAGATACTTTTAACGAGAACGTTCAACAATATGCTGGGTTATAATATTAGACGTTGTGAGAAAACCTATAGGTAAAATATGCTTCTCGAGAGAATTAGGCACACATTTTATTGATTTCATAGAGATGATGCTGGTTTGGGCTGAGCTGGGCTCGGGAAATACGAAGCGAGCGCAGCGATCTCAGACAGATTGTGCAGTTGATGCAAGGGCGATAGCGAGATTTCACGTGGGGGTTGCACATGCAATTGTAGTACGACAAAGAGTTTTATGATGACGTTTAGACGAAAAGAGTCAGCGAACAATTCCTTTTAACACGTCATAATATACGGTTAGCCTTACCAGTGACAAGTTGGACTTGTATATTGCAGGAGATGTGATTGATTATTTGAACACAAATGTACTTGTAGGAAAACAAAACAAAAAAAATCAGGTTAGGATAGTTAATGCACTAGAAGGGACGCGCGTTATTTGGGGCCACTATTTCAGATCTAGATTTTGCCAAGTTCCGTGAGCCAGTCCTCCCGCCTCTGGGTGGCATTATTAACATCAATCTGAAGAGCAGAGACGTCGAGGCATTTAACGAGTTCCCCATAAATGATAATCTTCAGCGAATATACAAGGTAGATATCATTGTACAGATAGCTTTCCCTATCGCCAAAAATCGCAGTCTTGAAGAATTACTGCACAAGCGCCTAAAACTCGAAGAACAAAAAAAAAAAAACGTAACTTGCGAAGCGTGCTGTTATTTTAGAGGGCACACTCAAGGGCACCACGTGGTATTTTATTCCGCACATGCTTGTTCTTGGGTGGCGAGATATATGGGTCATTCTGGCCAATAAGTGTGACCTTCGCTGGCTTTTAATAAAATGAAGAAATTGACGAAATGTTCCATAGATAGTCAGAATATCTAATATTGCATAAACACCTGGATATTGTATATTAAACTAGAGGATAACCATTCGTAGACTTCCCATTTAGATAAATGTTTTATCACCAGCTCTGCTCATTTGCTAAAAATTACAGCTCAAGAATAGAAACAACAATAAAAGCAAACACGCAGTCTTCTCTATTGTACTGGTGAAGACAAGCGTGTTGTGATTATGAATACTTAAACTAGAAATAATAAAAACACGGAGGAGTATTACACGCAACCACACTCATGAAAGAGTGTGGTTGTCAGTGAAAGTCCTACAGGTTTTTATTCTTTCTATTTTAACTATTGTTCCTCGTTGTTTCAGAACGCTTTACATATATAGGGCACACCAGACCTGTACAGCCGCGAAATGTGTAGTCAATCATCTCGCCAAGAACGCAGTACTTATCCGTTGGTTCCTGCCTCGTCTGGTTGCCGATCATGAAGATCTCGAGCGTGGCACTCCGTTTCGGTTCGTGGATAATCTTGGCGCTCGTATCTCTTCTAATGGATGCGCTTTCTCCCGATTTCCACGAATCGCTCATAGCGCTCTCCCGTCTCGTGCTGCTTGCTGCCCAGGACCAAAACAAAAAGATCGCGAGGGATATTTTCCGCGCTCCTGAACTTCGTATGGGACGGACATCTGTATAGCACATCGCCAGAAGCGCCCTGTGGGAAAAGCGCCATCTGTTCCCGGAACGACCACGAAGGCCACGCGAGGCGGCGAGCCAGCGAGCCGTCGCCATGGGCTCCGGGAGCGTCATGGGGGACCATAGTCCCCGAAAGGATGAGAACGGCAGGGCGTCGCTTTCGAATTCCCGGCCTCCAGCACGCCTTCGTTGTCTTCCTCCGTGCTTTGGCTGCGCATGCACGATCGAGGCTTACTTGGACCTCGAAGCGGTATTGAAGGTAGGAAAGCTTGCGCTGGAAACGCGACAACTGCACCCCCCCCCCCCGCGCCGTTCTCATATTCTCAGTGATTGTAGAAAAAAAAAAGGTAACTTAATGAAGAAAATGAAATTTAGACTCTCAATTCTCGCTTTAAAGCGACGGCATTGAGGTGAACGAGGTTTCTGTTAATAAGTGCAAGAGACAAAAATAAAACGGTATTGCGAAGTGGTACTGCGATGACTGCATACAGAATATCATTCTAGGAATCAACTTGACACGACACGGTACACAAACGTATATCGGAGACTCGTATTTCAGTGATCACAATCTGGTATTTGGGTTTTGAACATCCGAGTTGGTCGATACTGTAATAACTGCGTTGACTATATATAAGTGGCAGCCAATAAAAAGTTAACATTTTCGATTTCAGTAAAACGGCAGAGAGCCAGATCTGTAAAACAGAAGCATGTAGAGCTGGCGCTAGAGCACTAACCTTTAGCGTGAACTAGCGTCGTCATTCAATTACAGCAAACCTCACGATGTCTCAAAATCAACGTTACTAGAACCACTCAGTTGGGAAACTGGCATAGAGACTGCTCTGAAAAAGTGGCACCGATCCGTCCACGAGAACCGAGCTAATGGCGATCCCAACGCCGCCACTTCTCCCGCAGCGGCCAGTCCAGGAACTGCACGTGACTTCCATTTTCGTTGTAATCGGCCATTTTGGGGCCAGAACAGATACTGTGGAGGGGCTTCGAGGTACCGGCCCCGACTCCCAAGCGGACGCGCCGCGGTTTACTACCGTGGTTAATATGCGCCTAACTCAGGACGCGCTACGTGAAATCCCCGCTGAGGCGGGGTTGTATAGAAACAATATTAATTATACTGCAAAACTTTGCGAACTAAAGATTTTAGAAAACAACACGCGCCCCCCATTTTGTACTAAACTCCAATAAAAGGTACCACAAAAAGAGTTTTTTCCGTTAGTTTTTACGCAAAAACATGCTTTCTAAAAGCTCAAGGCGACGACAGTTAAGACAAATGATACAGAGTGGCGCTGTTGTCGCATTTAGCTCGGTCTCGGTGGACGCCAGCGACCCAGGTTTCAACGGCGAGTTTCCCAACTGAGAGTTCTAGTAACGTTGCTCAAAATCTATCCTCTAATTTGATCTCTGCTTTTACGACATGTTAAGGGCGCAGGTTTTCATTGTCTCTTAGCGCTGATATGGCTAGGAGGAAAACACTGAGACGCCTAACCTTTCTATCCAAAAGATAAGAATGTATTCATGACGATTTAATGTCTTCAACATCAACCAAAAAAGATCTTACGCTGAACTGTTTGAATTAAAAGAAGATCGCGGTGTATTTCCGTCAGTTTCATCGCTATTGTAAGGAGCGCAAACACACCATGTGGCAGCACTTCGAATCACCAATCATTGCAAATATAACGCAAACGTAGATCAAGCGTCTTGTTCTCAAGCGAAATATATATAACGACCAATATAAATGACATGACACGTTGAAGTGTGACGGAGCCGTCCCAGCTGCCCGCATTTAGCTTAGGAGACTGGGGTCGAACACAAACGTCAACTTCCCAAGAAGTATACGGCAATAACTGCCCGGAAACAAAACCGGTTTATGTCTTAAACGTGACACGTCTGAGCAGGTTTTTTCTGGTTGATAAATTTAGTTCAAACATGAAAAGCGTGAGGAGGTTGTGAATGAAGACCGTGTGAAACTTTGTTCAGATCGAAAGCAGAAAACCGGCTTTCACTTAAATTGCGTGGCCATAGTCCCATGTTGGCTCGTAGTAGTCCCTAAATGCACATGCAAGATACCCGAAGACACAAAGGAATCGAAACGGA
Organism: Ixodes ricinus; assembly: GCA_037355805.1. Taxonomy (NCBI): domain Eukaryota; kingdom Metazoa; phylum Arthropoda; class Arachnida; order Ixodida; family Ixodidae; genus Ixodes; species Ixodes ricinus. Next base: position 106,590 of record JAZHYW010006171.1, on the reverse strand, counting down.
GCTTCGTACCCTTACATACTCCGCACAAGTTGACTCAAAAAGAAGACGAAAAAATAATCCCGCCGTCTTTTTGGGGAGACCCATCACACGCATGGAAAGCCATTAGTACTCCTTTCCCAACATCTCCTTTTGAACCCGAGCTTCAAAGAGCAGAGATTGGAGATCGTATAAAAATAGTACATAAAATAAAGTAGGGTCGAATGTTCTTGGGTCGATATTTTTTGGTCAGCCTCTATTTTGATCCTCCCGACCGCGCGTGAGCTGCACCTCATCTTCTCGTACTTTGCGTAACTGAGGAAGAAAGCGCCGGGGCGCGAATACAGAAAATATAAAATATAAAAAATAAAGAGACAGCTAGGCTTCGCATTCTACTCTTGTTCCCCCTAGCTCTACATCATCATAACCCCAATATTCCTCGCCCCTCCCCCTCCCTGAAAACCTTTCGAACCGGTCGGAGTGCGCTGCTAGTCGCAACCTTCTTCCCTGGATTTGTGGCGCGTCTCTTTCACGTTTGCCTCATCAACCGACGATATATAAGCGAGAGAGCGAACACTCTGAAAAAAAAAAAAGCGAACCTTTGAATGGAGAGGGAATGGGGGGGGGGGGGCATTGAAGTTTTACGTCCAAGAAAAAGGTGCAACGCATAGGTGAGGAAGAATTCGAGGCATACAGGAACTAAGACAAGGAGGTGAAACCTTTCTTACGGTTTTATTTTTTCATTTCCTTTTCTTAGTCCTCGTTTCTGCGTCCCATGGTGACCCTCAGTTCTAATCTTTTCTGGTTTCTTCTATTTATTTTTATTAAAAATAAATTATCCATCGAATTCTCAAGTCTTTTCTCCGCGGTGGACGCATGGCGACATTCCGCCGATACGATTGAGACGAGATGAAGCAAGACGATTTTCGTGAAGAATTGAAGGAGAGTAACAGAGAAAGAGATAGAACAAAAAGAGTTAGCTAAACCACTTTCTATTCTTCCTACGAATGTGTAGATTATTCGATTATTTTCCTGATTGTGTATCTTTATAATTTTCTACGTATATACTCTTTATACTCTGGCGTTCACAATTTGCATTCGTTTATTCGTACTTCCTCGTCCCAGTTTTGCGTGGAACAACTTTAATGGCTTGAGACCTAGATTTCCCAACTCGATGGTGCTACTGAACATGAGCATCTCTTCGCGCGTGGAACACTGTTTTATGCGCAAAACACTATCGGATGACAGGCTCACGAAGTGTCGTGTTAACCTGAATCTAGGTCCCGCTTCTTTGAACACATACTGGGCGTTTATTTTCCCGCAGTAAACACGAGATCCGACCGTTGCTTATTTAACGATAAGGACAGCAAATGATGAGGCACCAATAAACTTGGGTCTCCAGAATATTATCCACGCTGTTAGGAATCCGACCAAAGGTAGCGTTCGTGTGTTTTGACACGGCCATTTTTTTTACCTCCAAATGTTTCTTGTGTTTTGTTTTTTTAATGCCTCGTCATTTGTATGACTTTCCCCTGAATAGCAATAACTTGTTCTGCGCGGTTTCTGCAGAAAGAAACGACACGCACACATAGATAAAGTAATATTTAAACTAATCTGTCAAGGGGTTGATTTTCACCTGCGTTCGATGGTTTTGGCTTGTTCCCATAGTTATTTCGACTGACATCATTCTGCAACTGCGGCTAAACCACTCTAATCAATGGACCCATACTATTCATTTACGCTTCTTTTTTCTACCTCCGCTATTTGCCTATGCGAGCCTTTTTCTCGAGCAGTACAATAACAGTATGCATAATCGTCAATGCTCTTTCCCGCTTTAAATATCACATCATAGCTCTTTGCCCCGTAATAGAACAAACTTTGCTCAGTTAACGTTTACCCAGAATTCAGTATTTTGTGTTGTTTCTCACCTCCGGTGGTCAATACAGATCCGTAACTCTGTCCATAAGGATTTTTTTAATCTAATTCAGATTTAGATGTAGAAAAACATGAAACGATAATGCTCCACTTTGGCACATCATCACCAGGAGTTTCCTCTTTACAAGCAGTAGATAAAAATCATAATTGTTTTTTTAAGAATCAAGTAAAACAGAATTAACTCATTGAAATGAGAATTGTATGGTAATATAAATCATACAATTCTGACATCAATCAGTTAATTCTGTTTTACTTGATTCTTAAAAAACAATTATGATATATAAATACACTGTGAATTTAAATATGCTGTGGAGTAGTATTGTTAGTAACTTTATACTCTTAATGTAAACCATGCCATACGTCTTGCTTGAACAAAATCAAGTAGAGTAGTACTATTAGTAACATTATATTCTAAATGTGAACCGTTCGCCATCCGTCTTGCTTGGGCAAAGGCAGCTTGATTTTTTACTCAATGAAAACACTTTACTATTTGTAATTCACCGACAATTCAAAACATAAAGAGGACAGCTTCCAACCATCTTTTCATCTCCACTTTCAAAGGCTCCTACTTGAACTGTTTTTCGTTGGTTTCGAGCACGCGGTTTACTACCATGGCCATTGCCTATGCGGCCTGCTCTGGACAAAACCTCAGCACTCTCATGGCCGCACCATAAATTCATAGCAACAAAATGAAGTCTTCAACAACTTAGAATCCTGGCCTTTGAACTCGAGAGCAGTTTGCGAGTTGCCTTTCGGCAGTGTATTTTTACCTTACGTTTAAAAGTGCACAAAGCGGTGGTATGGCCTTATGCAGCCCTGTTCGCCTATACACTACAGAAGAACCTCAACGGTATTAGTCAACGCTAGAAATAAAGCTGACTTTTCTGATGCAACGCTTTGACTTCGCGCTCGCTAATTCATCACTGGATTAGTGCTAAATCACTTTCAAGACGGCGCTGCATCAGCGCTGTTTCTAGCGTATGGCTATACTAGTCCATGCAAGATTAGCCTTACGTCCAGCTCGGTCTGTCGGTCTGTCGCTGTCAATTTCTGTCTCTCTCTGCCGGCCTGTGTTTGCGTGTATGTGCTCGCACGGGTATTTTTTTCTTTCTTTTGTTTACTGTTTTGCTTGCAACTGGACACCTCATGGCTAACGAACAAACTAGATGGTAGAAAACTGCTGAACGCTCCCATTTGGTCTTCAAAGCACCACTTTTCGCTCATGTTTAGCCGAATCTGAATCTTTCTCGCTTTCATTTTATCACAAAATAATTAGGCATGTAAAGTATCAAATGATTGATGCAGTAAAAAAAGAAAACATTTTCAATGTTAATTTGGCGGGAACTGCTTGATTTTAATCGTCATAGTGAAACTGGTGTGATTTCAACCACTATCTAAACCATGATATCAATCACTTTGGCTTTTATTTTCTACCCTGTTGTACGGGTTAATTGCAAATTAAACACAACTACGACAATCAGTTGGTCGTTCTTGGATCACTCTCCTTATACATACTGTTTATGATCATCCTAATAATATTCAGCTGGGTAAAAAATTCAATTTACTTCCTTTTCGAGGGAACTTACAGGCAGAGCATCCCCGTTATTTATATCCGCCAGATAATGTGAGCATTTCTCAAAGGCCAGAAATGTCTACACAGATTTGTTAAAATTGAGACCTTCGTGTCCAAAGCATCTGAGGGTGGTTTAGTTGCTTTCTTATAAAAAATGTGCTTTGTAAATAAAACCCCTGTGCATGATGAAACATCGCATAGAGCAATTCTGAAATTTCGACATATTTGGCTCTAGTATTGTCTAATACTCTGAGATGCCAACAAATTCTTTAAGTGAGTTTAAAAAGAAAAATGGATGCAAGTAAGAACTCCACTTGTAATGAACACCAAAACCTTTCTCTGAGATTCTTGCTCCGAGAAATTATGTATGATGCTCTTTATGCAAAGAAACAGTGATACTTTGAGGTTCTCGACAAAGTGGCCACCATTTTGTCTCTTGCTTACAAGTGGCACGAAACCTCATAGTCCTAAGAATTTTTTTATTTTATTGTTTTGATAAAGAAATTGTTTATATCAGACAAGTTTCTGTTGCCGAATACAATTATGTTTAGAATTAATTCTGAAACACTCCCAATACACGACTTTGTTTCACAGAAAGAGATAATGGTAATCGTGTTTTTCCATCAAAATTTGTCTAGAACTTGATTCTGTTTTCATTGTGTGGACTAAATAAATCTGATCCTACTTTAAATAGATTGAAGATGCAGCTTATAAACCCACTTTAAGTGGCTACCAAGGATTGGTTATGTGGTGCATTTGACAGCAATGAATTTGCCAAGAAAGTCTTGATTTAGTTAAAATTTAGAGAAAGCTATAATCTTTTACAATATAGAGTTTGGAGTTCACCTTTTTAAAGTCGAAGTGTTTTCTTTTTCTTGCACGGGCCCATCGTAGCAATTTATCTGCTGAAATGAAGAGGAAAAGAAACAACATTTTTACAATGCCCCTGTTCTTGTATTTGTGGCCAATCAGATATCCAACTTCAGAATTAAAAACAGCGCGAAAAGACTAGGACCAGACGAAGAAGTAACACGGACGCCGCGCTTCTCTTTCGTCTGGTCCTCGTCTTTTCGCGCTGTTTTTAATTCTGAAGTATTACCCACTCGCCCTAGCCTCAACTTTATCAGGTATCCAAATTATCAATGTTTGTTGTTGTTAAGTTTTTTTTTCTCACATTGTCTTGAAAATATTTAGCTCCAAATGTTTTCACACAGGAAAGAGTTAGGAAATTTTTAATTGTAAGTTTCGGTTGAGGTATGTTTCTTCAAATATTTTCACAGTTTTCACTTTGAAGCACAATCTACTAAAATACAGTGTTGTAGCATGCCAGATTAATTTTTGCGATTTGTTTTACAAAGCAAGAATATTTCTCCAATACGTTTTCATTTTTGTTCAGATTTCACAAAATCGAAGGTAAATCGTCGAATTAAAAAGATGTTTGACTCAAATTTTCAAAGAAAAATCCTTGGTTTGAGTGGTGTGCGTTCTTAAAACGTACTGTACTTGAAGAACATCTAAAAAATGCTCGCGTTGTGAGCTGCTTCGGCAGAATGCTAGCTTTCTCAATCGCGTATGTGTATACTACTGCTTGCGTCCATAAACAATATGTCGAATGAGTTTGACAGAGCATACGCAATGCCTTACTATATCTGGTTGTTCAGCCTGCATCACCCGGAATTTCCCCTGAAAAAGGTTGCGTTGGGTCATATGCAAAATCTTGAACCATAATAAATTCTGGAAGGTGCCCAAACTAACGCAGTTGGATCTCTACCTCTATCGCCTATAAGGTGAAGCGTCCTCCTCCCTCTTTCAACAATTACAAAAATGCATGATGTATGGTAGTTTTGAACAAATTTGGTAACACTTCTCGGAGACGTAACTTTGTGTTTTCTGATTGAACTTACTTCCAATTCTTCACCAAATACAAATCAGAATGTTGTACTAAAAAATTAAACGAAGACGCTTAAGACTGCTTAGGTATAGGAAGGCAAAATCATTCCTACACGCAGCGCATTCCCACAAGTAGCGCGTCTTCCTTTTTCGCACGGCGCTCCGGCGGTGACATCACGCTGTCCCACTGCGCAGGCGCAGCGCCCGCGCCGGCTCCACGGCTTCTCTGACGATGCATCTGCGTTGCTGTGGTTTTCTTTGTGTTTTATTTCTGAGACGCGTCCGCTTTGACCTTGAGCGCCCCTTCGGCTTCCGTGACGAAGCATCCGCGTTACTCTGCTTTTAGCCAAAGGGACTTTAGGTGCCGTTTCGCTCAGCCAATGGGAAGTGATTTGCCGTTTTTCGCTGCTACAGACGGAATTTAGGTGCCGTTTTTCGCTGCTGCAGACAACGCCGGCTTCGCTCCATGGGACAGTTAATGCTTTTGCATTAAAACCAGATGGGCATTATAATTTACGAGCCAGAATGAACTTTTCCTCTTCCTTCTTACAACATGGCCGCCTTATCGAAGAAGCCGATTTGTTCATTATGTGATAACCACCGGACACAGATGTTTTTAAGTCTACGATGTTTCCTGTGGCACATATACGAACAAAGACGCACGTATTCACGCAGGCGTGAGCGCGAACACAAACACGTACACACATAGACACCACACGCACACGTATACGCACATGAACACGCACAGGCATGCAGATGTGAAACCTCATGCTTCGTTTCCTTCTGAGTCGTCTGTAATCGCGTTTTGTTTTCCCGTGCCAATTAATTATTCCTCTATTGTCACTTACGCTAATTCAACGTTGTTTTATTTTTATTTCGCGTCTAAGCATGCCATTGTCCTTTATCGGGATCGAAAAAAAAGCGGTTGTAAACTCAAAGCAAAAATGATATATTTAATGAGCAGCGACCGCATTACGTGAGCATGGCCAATAAATTATTATAAGAAAAGCAAACGTAATATATAAAGAACCGCGGCACGGTGTCGTTCTGAAAGTGGCCGTTGCGTTCGGGAATAAATCGGCAAGCCGGGAGTAAAATGTAAAGAACAGATCTAGCCATTACTCGAACGAAGAGAGCCACACGCAATGCGCACCTGGTGCGGCCAGGCGAGAACCATCGGGGAAATTCCCGGCGCTCTCTTTTTCTCTCGCTTCGTAACAAAAGACCGCTCCGGGGGACATGACGTCATGGTCAGGATCAGTGACGTCATCTAGAGAACAAGTTCAGGGGTTCGGCTTTGTTGGGGAGCTTAGTTCGGGTTATTGTGTGACATTTAGGGCTCGCGCTGGGAACTTTATCTTCAAATATATATTTTTTTCAGTATATGTGAAATATTGATCTACGTGAGCTGCTGTGCGGCAATTTTTACGAGTTATAACTTATTTGGGGAAGTTTAGTGCGACTTGGATTGCTATTCTCACACTCTCACGTGCCTGAATTGTGTTTACCTCAGTACATGATGACGTTTAATTAACTTAAAAGTAAAAAAAAAAATTAATGTTTTTTTTTATTTGTTTGACTTCACAATTATTACGTATACTTCCCACCAGAATCCTTAATACGCTCTGTCAATTTCTTATCCACGGCGCTGTTACTGCCAGGCCATGAAGTGCATAACGTATATTTATCTTATAATATAAAGTAGGCTTTCTATTGATGCGTTACAAACATAGTATTAATTAAGTATTCAGTTTTTTTTTTAACGGTATGTTGGGAACTTTTATGTTTTGTATTGCAATACTGCGGCAGGCTCATAGATCTCACGTATTGTTGCAAAACAGTAATAATTAATATAAATACAGGAAAGCGGAAATATATCCAAAACCAACTGCAATTTTTTTTAAAAGAGCCTTGATTCTTAAGCAAACAAAATGTGGGTAAAGTTCTTGCTTTCAAAAATTACAAGCGACTAAAAAGCAAAACAAAAACAAACTCGTCGCCGTTCTCTTTTTTTTTTCTAATATTATTTTTTGGTCTAATAAAATGCACAAGGAAAGAAAACCTTGCCGGCAACGATCACCGAGAGTGCCCAACGCAAAAAATAAATCAAAGTGTCGCTAAAGCGGCACCGACATACTACGGCCCGTTCGTACTACATAATTCTTATCCAGCCAATAAGAACCTTCGCGATATTCTTTGGCTTTCATTCGCCTCGTTAATCTCGCGCTTTACCGACGCGAAGCAGCAAGAAAACGCGCGCAGATTCTCATCCGAGCGTCGCGAAATATCCCTTTTTTCCAACTGACAAAGGGTGCTCCTTCGGGTTTGTGAACAGAGTACTATGAACATGGCAACACGATACTCGCAAGGGCGCCCCCGCGGGCCCCAGCATTTTGGCTGCTTTATATTATATATATTTATTTATCTTCCTACTCTGAGGAGGTTGTTCTTTGTTTTCTTTTTTCGTCACTTTTTATACCGTCTCATATTTTTTTCGGGGCCCCGGGAAAAGCCTAATCGCCGAGGAATTCTCGACACTTTGTAACACGATCGTTCGACGCAAGCAATCTCCAGACTTCGCAGCTGTGGGAAAAAAAGGAGGGGAACTATACTCCGTTGGCCCATGAGCTGACAGTGCAGTGGGAGCTGCGCATTCACCGGACCAATCAACCACCTCCCGGTGTGGGCGAGAGCCTGATTCCGTGGGGAAAGTTAGGCGCGTGACTGGTCCGACGAGCACGGATACCTTCCATCGCACTGTCAGCTCAGGGGTAAAGAGAGTATAGCTAGGAGCGCCGGAGGAAAGTGAGAGTGCGCGGACTTGCACAAGCGGACCGCAAGCTCTTCGAGAACCGGGGCTGAAAAGGAGGCGACGCACTTCTTTTTCTTTTTTCTTTTCTTCTATTACTAGCAGTTCAAAATTAGGGTTCTTACCCGCTGTGTGCGTTTGTGTGTCGCCTGCAGGCTTCAGTCACGTGTTCTTAGAACAGTGTTGTAGCAGACATTAGTTCGCAGCCACACATAGAGCGCATTCGGGTTAAAAAAAAAAAAAGGAAGGTGCTTGCGCGCTTAGTTTACATCATAGTGAGCGGATAGCCAGTCACTGCATCGGACTTCAAATTTCAAACATAGAGTTTTTTTTTGTTTTTTTAGGACGATGATGACACAGTTAATTATCTCTACCTTTTTAATTATTGTGACAGTAATAATAATGGGAAGGTTATTAAACGGAATGAGAGCAACTCTGAAAATATCGCTTCTCGCGTGTTCGCTCGAACATCACTACACTGATGCACAAATAGTTGGTGTGACGGCAATTTTCGCTTAGTTTCATTTAAACGTGTCTTACAATAAAAGCAATTAACTATTTTTTTTATTTTTTAAACACGTCACAAGTCCGAACGTCATGCGAGCGCGCTGTTCCGTCGCATACACTAACGTGTGGGAAAAAAGTACGTCTAATTGTATCTAAAAAAAGAACCTGCCAGTCAATCGAAATTTTATGTGTTCTTTCCCAATTCACAATATCGTAGAAGACACCCCGGCGCTAACAAGTGCACAACCCGGCTGGCGCAAGATCTCCGCTTACACAACATCCAAAGCATCCAAATATCGAAAACCGACGACGGCTAGACAGCCCTACATTATCGCCACTGCCACAGCAGGCCACCAACCAGCCCATCCCCAAGCCCTTTGTCAGAAAACGCGGTTCATAAAGAGACCGCCTCATCGCTCAAGCTAAACACACACGCACGCTCTGCTCTCCTCCGCGCAACACTGCAGCACTCACACTCTACTCCGTTACCCCCATACGATGGATCACAGCGGACGCAACGCGCCATCCCAGACAGCCACGTCTCCCTGGCGCGTCGCTACCGTTGCTCGGCCCCCTTCCGAAGGTCACGTGACACTCAGACTGCATTCGATTGGCTTCGATAGCGTGTAGAGTGTTCTGCGGTCCATTCTTTAAGGTGAAAGGGCATATAGACGGAGCGGGCGCGTCGCGACCGCGACAGTAATTTACGCGCCACGCTGGGGCCTCCGTGCCGACGCGGCGCTGTCTAGCGGCGGGGGAGGCTCTGTTTTTCCGGCGGTGGGCGGGACCCTCGAGCTCCCAAGGAAGCGGTGCCCGACGATCACGAGCACGACAATGGCAACCCGCGAACGCGTCGATCCTCGGACGTAATCGATGATTACCGCCCGCGGTGATTAAGTGCCACTTCGTCGTCGTCGGTCCTCTGCATGTCTACGCCTCGGCCGCGCGCATGTGGAGCCCTCTACGACGAGTGGTCCCGCTTCTTTGTTTCTAGCGATGTGTGTTGGCTTGTGTGTGTGTGTGTGTGTGTGCGTGCGTGTGTGCGTGCGTGCGTGCGTGCGTGTGCGTGCGCGAGCGTGCGTGCGTGCGTGCGTGTGTGTGTGTGTGTGTGTGTGTGACACTGTGTGTGTGTGTTTTTGTGTGTGTATATTTGTGTGTGTGTGTGCGTGTGTTTCTGTATGTGCTTGTCCGATGGTGAGTGTGTGTGTGTGTGTGCGCGCGGATCGTAGTGGGTGCTTGCTTGCTTGCGTATGTCTGTATATGTGCGCGTTGACCCGTGTGTGCGAAGATGAGTCAATGTGTGCGAAGGTCTGCTTGTGCATGCTCGCTTGCTTGCGTGTGTGAATGGTCGTGTGTTCGTACCCGCGGGAACGTCGTATTATGCTCAGGGAAGATTAACTGTTCTAGTTAAATTTTAGGAGTCTCTAGTCGTTCGCATTTTTTTACTCGTTGTGTCCTCTTTATGACACCTTTTTTTTTGCTGTTTTATTTTCTCGTTTGTTATTTTGCTAATTATATTTCAGACATTTCTCCGAACACAGACACGTATATATATATATATATATATATATATATATATATATAGCCGCCATTGCGATCATTTTATGTCGTGGAGGCGAACAAGGCAATTTTAGTGAACGAATAATATTCCCTTGAAGTTCCGGTAGCGAAAAATACAACCTACAAAATCTTGACGTCAGCAACAAACTTTCCAGTTTCGAGAGTCATCACTATTCGGCGGGATAATAGTTTCGAATCATCGTCATATTTACTGTTTTCGTTTCTCTCTAGCATTTCTCACATAATTATTGTCCACCATAGTTACTATACCAATAAAATTTAAAAAAAAAACACGAACAACTGAGAATGTGCGATACATTTTGTTCATCAGAACGGGAGTCGGCCACGTGAGAATCGCGAGAACACGAAAGCACGGAAGGAGAGTAATGAAAAAGAAGAAAAAAGGAAGAATCTGCCGCCCCCGCGCCATCTCGCGACCGCGGCCACTGCTTCTCTACAAGTCCCCCTCTCTGGCGGGCCCCAGAGCCGCACTCGCGTGGTGCTCTCATTTTCCTTCTCTCCATACGCGGCTCCGGCATTTATTTTTCAAGATGCCACAACGTCAGTGGTTCTGGTTTGCCGCTAGGGTTACGGTCCTCTTCACTAGGTTCGCTCAAAGTGGGTGGTGCTTCGAGTTTCCATACATTTCGTGGATGGCTACGAAAACCTCCGAGATGTCATAAGCCAGCTTGAGATACTCCGAATGCGTGAACTCATCGGAACCTGCAGGGTGCGGCGGTGCAACGCACGTTTCTCTTTAACTGATCCAAGGGTGCGCTGGGTGGTCAAGGACACTGCTGCTAGAACAGGTAAGAGGACTTTACTGCGTCGGGTTATCTTGCAAAGTTCACCGTGGATGTAAGCGAACGAATTCCAAGGCGAAATATGACATTGAGTTGGAAAATAGATGGCAGTGAGGGTACATGGATGCGGGTTAGGAGGCTCTTTGAACATCGTACAACCATTGTGCAATAGTCTAGAATATAACAGCGGTTTCATCTATTCCTCGTGCTTTGGCAGTCGCCTTACCGCATATATTACTTTAAACTCTCTGGCTTATTCGATGCAGATAAACAGCTTCGCGGGATCGACATTTAGTTAAAAGCTATTTTAACCTCATGTTTATTCGAGTTCCAATATAGGGTTTTGGCACAGCAAGTCAAATAGACCAAGTGAGACACCTGAATGGTTAGAATAAACCTAAAAAATAGGAATAACCATTAGTGTAACGGAAAAAGCCAAGCATAGATCGTATGCGGCTTAAGTCCGGGTAAAGTCGGTATGCCGCAACCGCCGGCGGCGGATTCGCCCTCATTGGCTTCAATAAAAGAGACTGAGTGGCCTTGGTCCCGTTGTTTGCCGTGCGCGGTCTCGGTCCCTGCCCCCGCTGCTCCCGCATACATCACGTGCCCATGCGGCGCCCATCTCGTCCGCTAAGCTTCCTTTCATTCGGCATAAGGCCTGCCTCGTTTTGCTTTAAAAAAAAAGCATAAAAACAAGCGTAGAAGTAGGATGAGTATGAGGTCATGGGCTGTTCGTTTCTATGAAATGTTGGGCATTATAGTGTGGTAATTCCGGTAAAAGGAGCACCTGTTCTTTTGTGTGTGTTTTTAAGCTTTTATTTTCTATCAGAAAGCCGACACTGCTGAATAATTGGCACGACTGTACTTGAAACAGCGAAGGAAAACACGTAAACGGAGGCACAACACACACCGTCTTTTAAAACAGCGAGGCCTCTATATCCGTAAAATGTCTAAGCTGTGTTCAGAGGCGGTGTATTATTCACCCTATTTTTACGAGTCTTCCTTTTTCATCTTTGTCCCGGGTCCAGTTCTTTCTTTCTCTCTCTGTCTCAGGTACAGTCATGTCAAGTTCTCAAAAGCTCACCTGCGCGCTCACTTTTTTTTTTTTCGTTACTGCCGAACAAGTTTCTTTTTCATGTTGTCCCGCTTATAACTTTGAACGACCATAATTTCTTTATTCCGCCTATTCACGGCGGACACGAGGAGCGGTCTCGTGCCACGTAGCACTGGCGAAAAGACGTTGCCGGACCGGTGGATTGCGATACAGCATGGCATCGATCATTGGTTCGTCATCTATTGAACGGAACTTCAGCCATGGGTGCTCCGACGGGCGCGTCGAGGAACGGCACTTATACCGGATTGTCTGAGAATGCGTTTGTTGTCACATCTTTCATTATGTTAAAAACGGAGATCCTTCGTTCAGCGGCATGCAGTCCCACTGCCCACACTGCACGTACACATCCTACGATTGGACACGGAGCTTCTTCCGCAGGCATGGTGACGGAATTCTCTGCAGACACGCCTCCCCCATGTTGAAAGCATGTTTGCTTCGTACATGCTTTGAACATGTCTGCTGACAGTTTTTGTATGACCAATGTGACAGATATACAAGAAAGAAGATAATGTCTGGATGCTGCCTTTTGTATGATGTAGCAGCGTGCCAGCTCCGCGGTCCCAGTGCGGTCATCCTCAATGGTTACAAACCGTTTTTTTTTTATTCGAAGAAGTATAACAGTACATACTCCAAAAGAGCTTTGCTAACATATCCTCTGTGTTCTCGAGGAGTTTAGGGCACGTTAGTATAGCCATAGGTTAAGTATTTAATAAGATAACTAACGAGTAAACGTTTGCCACGGGCTTCTCAGTTTTCTCCTCCAATAATAATGAAATAAGAGGGGGATAATTTTGCACCGCGTACTCAGTGGTATAATAAAGACATGCACAAAAGCATTTACAAAAAGGGTTTTGCTTTAGAGTTTTTTTATATATATATAAATACATATATAACGTGTTTTGTGGTACAAAATACTAATTTTCTTTTTCACACCCACTTCGAAACAATATTTAAGAAAAAAAGAAGCTTTTCTTCACGTCTGCATTTTAATACCAAGTAAGCGATTTAAACGTATTCACCTTCCCAACTTTAGTGCTAGGGAAGAAAAATGAGAAACCCGTGGCAATGTTTCTTTTTGATAATGGTCTACCAACGAGCCTAGTTATGAACGTGGCAGTGACTGACAGCTTAAAAACGCAGGGCGTGACTTACAGTGTTAACGGTTCTCGCTCTGTGACTGGCTATTCGGCGTGTTATCGATTACTGCGGCAATCTCATTGGCCTCGGAAAAATAATGAGATGTCTAGATCTCGACACGCATGTTATAGCATGTTTACTAAGATAAACATGCTATTAACAGCTAGGAGGTACAAGTTCATTGCAAATTATGGAGCTTGCGGTTATGGTACGTGTATTTGAACACTGATATTCTAGGCACTCCCTACGTAAATATTAGAGAGTTCCACTAACTTTCGACTTCGGTTAAACTAAACCAGGTCTTGCGCAAACGGACTCTTTAGGGCTAAACGCGCGCAAGAAACTAAATGGCGGGAAACGCTACATGTCCGAGCAGCGAAACCCCCGTCCAAATTTAATCCCGCGCCGATGTCAACAACCCTCCGGCGACAGACCAAACATTCGTTGTTCGTGCTTTCTACGCTCCGTCGACGCTCGACTTCTTGCTGTTTCTTCGGAAACGTATTTTTTCGCTGTTTCTTTTATTCTTTATATCTTTCACCAAGTCAGTGTGCCCCTTGCATCTCGGTCTTTATATATATACGGTTATACAGTTCCATCTTTAAAAAATAGGATGTACAACAAGATAGAGAAAAAAGAACAGGGGCCGCCAGAGGGGGATCGCGTTTCCCTTCCTCGGCGCCCCGCCAGCTGAACATAAAGCGATAGCCAGCCTGATCCGCGCAGTTATCTTCTGGGAACACACTGCGGTGGTGGTTGCCAGCCGTGAAAGCGGTCTCCCGGTCGTCGCGCTGTCGCCGCCGCCGCCGCCTCGACGTACGCATTATCCGACGGAAGTGGGAAGGGCTCCCCTCCCGCTCACGCCGGACGGATGCCCGCCCGCCTGCCTGCCTACATTAACCGGATATGTCAGCTAACGCCCAATTAGATCGACGAGGTTCCTGTCTCTAATATCAGTCGGAGGATGTCCGCTTTATACGGCTATATCTTGTATCAGACTGGAAGAGCGTTTTATCCGTTTTATCCAATAGTGGACAGCCAATTCTCGTTTGTTAGTGCGATACCTGCTTCCGCCCTTTCTGACCTATATTTTTATCTACTTTGTTAGACGGTGTGAAATTTAACTAAAGTTCGGTTACCCAATGTACGAACAAGAGGCCGAGGCAAACTTGTACACACTTCGCGATACAATACGCGCAAACCGTCTATGCGATCGGCGCTAGTTCCAGTTTTTCTCGCATATAGACTAGTGTTCAGCACCATGGCACTGCCTATTCGTAAAGGCCTGCTATTAAAGGGACCATGAAACGATTTTGAAATCGAACTTCATCCACCGCACGTCATAAAGGGTGTGGAAAGAAACCCCAAAACACAGAAAAAGAGGGCCAAAGAAGAAATTCTTCGCTACAGAACTTTCAAAAAGAAAACCGGACTCTTTTACACCTTCTTCCCTTCGAAAGCTCTCTGCCTTTTCACTGCGGTGCATCCGCGGAACCGCAGCACGTCAGCCAAATCAACGTTGCCTATTGGGTAAGAGCCTATCTCATTAGCACCGCGATCATAAACAATAAATAGTCGGCGAATATTTCCTAAACGTTTTGTTCAATAATATTCATATCCACATTCTGTAGCATAATTAGAGATGTGACAAAATTGCCGAATTCGATAATGCTCAGAATTAAGCGCCATCTGTCATGTGGTAAACGAAGGAAGAGAAAGACCCGACTGCGCTTGCGCAGTCAACCCCGATCGCTGTCTGTTGAACGGTTCGCTCCTGGTCGCGCTTTCTTCGCATAGCAGACTTTCGTTCTCTGGCTGCTTGTTTAGTGGTTACATTGTTTGTGACCGATCGCTCGGTTGCTATGCCGAAAGATTTCAGTATACCGAAGTGCCCGAATTTCAGTTTCTGCAGCGATGAGAGGCGCCGATTCAGAAAATATGTCGGTGGCATCAGCGCCATCAGCGCAGTAAAACCTACCGGGACACCGCAAACTCGCCGCCGCTAACGCTCCCATTCTCCTATCTACAGAGAGAACTTCCGGTTCCGATGCCGGCGGACGTCACGACCGTCAAAATTACGCCGCAGCTTGTTTTGCGGTGAGTGGGAAGGGAAGAAAAAGTCGATATTTCATTATTTCTTTGTGTAGAAGTTAATAAACCGAAACAAAAGCGGATGCCTGTTCGGCATTCAGTGAACATGGAAGGTTTAATGTAGAAGTTATTTGGCAAAAGTGAAAAGGTCATTTCATGGTCCCTTTAAATACCTTCTTTATCGACGGTATGAGCCTATTTGAATTAAAGCGCCAAAGTTTGGGGGCTTCCCATGCATATTTGATTAATAGAAGCCCATGTATTGACGCTCCATTTAATTTATACGAAAGGTCATTACAAGACAGAGAACAAGTCAGTCAGAACTTCGGCAGTGTTACTCACTCTTTCAGTTTTATAGCGTTCAAAAAGTTGAATTTGTTTCTATGCATATTTAAAAATAAGAAAAACAGTCTCATTAAAAATAGTGTCTGATGTCTCCATTGTACCCAACGATTTGTTGAGTGTTTCAAGATTGGTGACCCTGTTCTTTGTGGAGCATCGCGCAGTTGGGACAATACGAACAAACGTAGGAACAATGTATCGAATTCGGCAGAAGGATAATTTTCTCAGAGTATTCAGTAGCTGTGAGGCGCAGAAAACGGAACGAAAAAGAGTGCCTAAACTAGAAGTTCGATTTTTCTGTTCTCTTGTAAGCCGAACGAACATACCCATCTGGCAGACCACTGAGTAAACAGGAGCAAGATTATTTTGGCAAGCAAATCCCAACTCAACAGCGAGTGATATTTTGAAAATTATTTCTCACAAAATCTGGGTTCAATCCCCATTCCTGCCCACTTCGATATGAATGAAGATTGTACCGACGTGCGGTCCTGTAGTGCGTGATGATCGTCAAAGACCCGAGGCTAGCAGCTGCACTGCGCTGGCTAAATGTCTCATCTACAGCGTAAGCCAAAATGACCACACCTCACCGACCTTACGCTGTAAAAACACGAAGTCAATTCTTTTTTTTTTTTTTTTGGAGGGGAGGATTTTGATATATTATGTTACAGTTGAAATTGAAGGCACCAAAATGAAATCAAGTGATTCACAATCCCTTATTGTTTAACTTGCTTCGTCAAACATATTTCGTAGCTATGCTTCAACGAGTCATATTTATGCCGATGGATGGATATCCCCACCACCCCCTGAGTTTTGTATCTTTACATGTAGAAGTCTACCGACTTTGCCCTACGCTGGTGATTGGCCCCGACACGAGCCGTTTAAATTAATTTTCAAACAATTCATTTACAGAAATAAAAGAAAATACTCCGGCGTTTTTTTTGTTTTTTTTAGCGTTCTTGATTTTTTTGTAAATTTGTTAAACACACATAAAAGCATCGGTGAAATAGAAACCGAATATTGGGCTAAAGTATATTTTGCTCTCTAAGGTATTGAATTTACAATTTTGGTCCACAACATGTTTTTCAAAGTGAAAACTTCTGCCGGCAAGAATGAAACAGTGACGTCTGGGAAAGGCAGGGGTTCACTTTTTGGACTGTAGACCTTGTTCAAAACTGATTACGAGCAGTTTAGTGGTGTCAAATCAATGTTTTCGAAGCTGGCTCCAGCAGCCGCGCAGCACGAGACAAATGTTCGGCATAGTATATTTTTAGACAGCCAACTCGACCTGCAAGCCTGCCTTCCACTGGCGCACGGCACTGAAAAGCGCGGGTGTATGTGAATATTGGTTTTGGCATAATTTTCACTTGCCGATTTTAAATTAGCTACTCTAAATTTTTCGTTACTTAATAGCCCACCGCCAAGGGTAAAAACGGGCGATTCCGAAAGTATAGTTAGTTGGTGTAGCTAAAATAATCACCAGAGTACCCTTTTGGGTCATCTGTTTGTTGCATAGTTTGTTTCATAAAGACTACATTTATTTGACCGTAACGTTTAGTACACTATAGATAGATAGGGAGATAGATTTTTTTGAAGCAGGGTGAGGTAAGCCGGAGTTTGTGCTTTTTCTGGCTGGCTACTCCGTGGGGAAGGCTAGAGGGGAATATAGACGATTAGAAGAAGAATAAGTCACGCACACATAAACACAACACACACACGCACACACTCAAATTTGATCGATCAGTCCGGTGTCTTCGATCATACTTTTGTAGAGCTTTTAAGACGATGCGTTGATGCAGCTTGTTCTTCCATGAACCCACGAATTTTTGTTTTTTATTGAATGATCTAGGCTGGTGAAGTATTATTTTTATGCATTCTCATTGAGTTTGGTACTTAGCGCATGCGAACAATATACAGCAAGGCTATACGAGCGAAAAGAGAGCTCGGGCGGGTGCTCTTGCATGTTCGTACTAAGCCTTGCGGTTTCTATCGCGAGGAGTTCGGCTTATGACCTTCACTGCAGTACGTCGTCTGATGAGTTCCAATTTGGCATTTTCCGCATGCGAGCATCGTAATATTTTAGCGTGTTACTTAATAGTCGTTACGTTATAAGAGAGAATTTCTTTCTTCGAGTTTTGTCCCCGTAAATATACGAAGAATAGGGCCGCGTTCCGGATGGACGCAATGCCATAGGATTGAACATTAAAACAACGTTTTTCAAATGAAAATATTCACGAGCATACCAGCGTATGAAAACCGTTTTCATTTGGATAAGAAATATTTTATATAACAAGCACATGCCAATATTGACTTCTAAGCAGCCCGCATCTCTCAACATTACAAAACTACTAATTACAAGTAAGGGCAATCTATGTGTAGTTAGTTACAACAAAGGAACTGCAGGAAATCCTTTCTAAAAGCACAACGCCCCGCTCAATGCCAAATACACCGAGGCCATCGGGAATATCTTGATGCATTGTTTTTGTGGAGCCAATCTTTTGCAACTGTTATCTTTCCACCACTGGAAACGACGTCTGTTGTTGACAGTGCAGTTGTTGTATTTGACGTTCTAGCTGGCGATATTTTTCGAAGATTTAGCAACATCGGCGACAGACACTGTCGTCGATGTTGCTAAATCTTCGAAAAAGATCGCCCGCCGTCCGCAAGAATCCAACCTGGGTCCGCTGCTTGTGAACCAGAGGAGTCACCACTGCGCCAACCCGCAGCTTTCTTTATGATATATCTAATAAATAAAAATATACATAGCATATGAGAATATCAATGTAAGTAATCAGTCTGTTATGCACGCAAATGAACAAACTGAAAATGTATTTAGATTATGCACGCATTTCTCTTACTTTTTTTCTAAAGAATTTTTTTTGTGGGGCAGGCTAATTAATAATTATTGTGTTTTTGTTTGTTTATAGCTTGCATTATTATCTGAAATAACACAGTCGCGGTCGGTTTGCATATCTTAGAAATCGATGAGTCCGACACATGAATCAAACAGATAAACAATTTGGCTTGTTTAATTCAGATGCATGGACACTTCTTACTTTTGCTACTTGTTCTAAAAATAGGGACATTGTTGTCCGAGGTTTCTCGGTGTGTCGGTCATTCAGCCTTAATTTCCTTAAACTAAGAAGGCCAATTAGCGTGAACATAGCGTACGGAGCTATTCCATTTTCTGAAAACGGAAGAAAGCAAAGACTCTAATATCTGTAGCACATCCAAGAAAAAGAAAACGCTTCATTGCAACTTATAAAAAATGCTCAATGCTCAACATAATTGATAATTTACTGTCGAGGGGACAATTTCTTTTTCCTTGTAGATATGTCTTGACAGGTGACGTGGACGTGTGTAATTTAAAGAAAAATGTCTTTGTTGATGGAATACGCCCATTCGTTTTACTTTCTTAATCACATCACTGATCAGGTCAATTGTAAAACGAGTACGATTAATCGGTATTGGAAAAACGCTCTCCGTAACACTTACTGACAATGCTTTCCGAGAGGCACTAAACAAATACTCTAATGAAAAGCGTGCTTTCAGAAAGGCGAACGTAGCAACCACCTCCTTCAAAAAGCCCCAAGGCCTGCCCTGAAACGTCTGTTCAGTTGAAACAATAAAATCGTTTAAACTTTCAGCGAGGTGCAACTGTAATACATTCTTCAAAAATGCATGTTTCACATTTCTAAAGAATAGGAAACGGGATGCTATTTGGCGGACAAAAATAGGGCTTAATCCCCAAACCCCTTGTTCAAGAGGGCGAACGATTATTTCTTCTCAGTGGTTTCCAAGTTGAGGACGTTATAAATGTTGCGAAAATTCTATGAAACTTTTGTATATTCGTTCGAAAACAATGACGCACCTGGAGTACATACACAAGTTTCGAAACTAGAAATATGTTACAAATACTGACTTTCGTGAAAACCTAAATGTCCTTTCCTTTCCACGCATCTGCTTTTCTTTTTTAGAGAGGTTGTCATTGATAACCAGTAACGTCCACTGCTACGGATTTGTGATAATGGCACAACTAAATACGTTAAAGAAGTCTCGATTCCAAGCTATTCATCTAAATAAATGGTGGTTCCTTTGCCCATGAACCATGCCAAAAGCCGTTACATTTGGATGAGTTTATAAAGGCTCCTGTGACCATACAATAGCCTTCTGTTACTTTCATTTCTTCGTTGACACTGCTTTTATATGTACCGAAAATGCAACGTCATCTGCGTACACGAGAACTTTCACCGCTTCACTGCCTAGGGAATACCCGTGAACCTTTTCGCTTTTAAGAATACTAAGGCACAGTGGTTCTAAGTACACGGCAAAGAACAACGGGGAAAGCGGGCACTCCTGCCTAACGGAAGATTTTCTTTGATTTTCGTCTTTGAGTATATTATTCACTATCAACCTCGTAAAACTATTTGCGTAGCTAAACTGTATCCCTTCTAAACGTGTCGTTCCTACGTTAATGTGTTGCAGGACTGTAAAAGAAACGAATGGCTTACGCGGTCAAAAGCGTTAGCAAGCTCCATCTGCATGAGTGCTACCTGGTCCTTGTTGTCTGACACGCATTCCAGAACCGAACGCGCTACATTCAGATTTGTCTGTATAGTTCTTCCACGTATTCCACATGTCTGGTGGTCACCTATTAGTTTCTCTACAATTAGCTCTAACCTTTCGTTCGATACTTTAGCAAATATTTTGTAATCCTTGTTGCGGAGCTAGATTGGTCTATAATTTTCCACCTTTTTAGGCATTTCTGCGTCTTTTGTTTTTGGCAATAAAACCGTATGTCCATGGTGAAAATAGGAGAGAGGGTTCTTTGGACGGAAACCTCTTCAAAAATATCAAATACTAGACGACATTGTTTATCTAGGTACTTTTCGTTAGATTCTGCGCTAAGTCCATCAGGTCCAGGTGCCTTACCGTTTGTAAGTGAGTCTATAGCGGTTTTTATTTCAACAAAGGGACACTGACACCTCCTAAAAATATTGTTTATGCACTGCCAGAAGATCTATTATGGTGTCAGAAGACTACCCAATCAATATTTTGCTACAGTGTCACGTATATGTTTATTGAAGCTAAAAAACGCAACTGCTCGAAACCGAAACCGAAACTAGACTGGGGAGGAAGAAGGAGTATAGAGGAGGAGAAAGTTACCAAAAGTGACGTAGCGGTGCTACTTTTTTTCTTTTTTTCATTCAACATTTTTGCAGTTTTTCAGAAGCCACACACAAAACAAAAAAGGGTTTTTATTTTTTTTGTTTATTTGTAGTACTGAGTGTGTGCCTTCGATTTCCCACGACACTGATTATCTTTGGTGGTTGTGTCCAAACCATAAAAAACGGCACAGTGACCATGAAGAAGAAAGCGAGCGCAACTCAAACCGGCCAGTTCTCGATCGGCGGTTTTCGGGCGGGAAGACAACTAATTTTCAGCCGCAAATTGTGTTCTGGGTAGTTGGGCTGTGATATGTCATGTACAAAGAAATACCTTGGCTAGCATAAATACCCTATCAGTGTCCCTTTAAAGGTTATCGGGGCTTCAATCATATCTTTGTCTGCTTTGTCAGGTTTTTGTACCAGCGCCAACATTTGTTCAACGTCGGTCTCATTACTTACAGGTATCGATTTCACGAACATTTTAGTATAGAACTGCATAAATACTTTTTGCAATTTCAGTTGGCTTGAACAAACAGAACCTTTATAATTTATCTCTACAATTTCTTTTGCCTATGCGATGCGCCTTTAATAGTTAATAGCCTAAAAACCTCCGTGTAAGCACATAATCACTAAAAAAACGTGTTTTCTTTTTGGCCGGGGGGGGGGGGGTGAATTAGGGCTTTTCTGTACCTTCCCCTTTCATATTTCTGAAGCTCAGCTTTTACTAAGGTAATGTCGTCCATATATACACCGGGGGTTGAGCATTCGTGCTGTGTAGCGTTACTAGGTTACTAAAAAGATCGCGCTGTTCTAGTTTGTTCTTATGTGCTGTAATGGCGAACCTTTCGATCACTAAATGTTTCGTCTCCTGTTTGAAACTATCCCATTTTTCAAAAATGTGCATATCGGTAATTTGAAGCGTATCTGACAACACTGAGGACATCTTTTTTCGTAAATTCTTTATTATCTAGAAGTTTTACATTTAGCTTCCACCATTCCAATGTTTCTGGGGAAACGTTGTCTCCGCAGACAGTAGCACGCTGACACAAGGCAGTGATACAAAGAGAAAATCGGCTTTACGTTGTAGTTGTTCATGAAGTGGTATAAATTGCCGGATACGTAAATTATGTCCAATCGTGCGTGAGAGACGCACTAAAAGTGAGTACACTGGAACGATTAGTCTTTCATAGAGGCCAAACCACCAAAGTCATTGTCTTGAAGCAAAGCCTGCAGGACTGCTCTCCTGGGGTCGTAATTAGTTGGCATCGTCGTTCGGTCTTCTGCGCTACAAACGCAGTTAAAGTCTCCCATTACTGCTAAAGCTCTATCTGTATCAAATAGGGGGGTAGTACCTTAAAGAACAAACATCTTGAATTTGGTGCATATAAACAAATGAACCACCAATTCAAATTCCTAAAACTAAGATCACAAGAAATTAAACGACCTTCAAGGTCGCTGCCAGTGGAAACTGATAATATATCAAGCTGCATACAAAAAAAAAAAGAAGAAACATCCAGCCGAAAGGCCACAAGCTTGTCTAACACAAATTGCATATTTATTTTGGAAAGACCTTAAAGCTTCGGCACTGCCGTCGTCTGATGAAAACTCAGTCTCTTGAACTGCCGCGATGTCAGCTTTTTCCTGGTTAAAAAGACACATAACACCTTATATTGCTTCCTTGTAGACCTTAATCCTCTTATATTTAAGGTGATAAAAGGAATTTAGAAGGTTTAAACACACTAAAGTCACCACATTGGTTTTCTTCGGTGACTTTGAGGGTTCCGAGTGCTTTGAGTTACGGCTGATGCCGGGCACCCACCTGTATCCTCTCTTTTTTGATGATGTCAAATATCCCTTGTCAGCAGAAACATTGCCTTTTTGGGCGGACCTCGGCAACGGCATCTGCTGTACTTGTTGGTTCCGATCCCTCGACGGCCGAATGGGTTGCCGTGGCCACGCGCGCTGTGATAGCCTGGCACCCTGTTTCTTGTTGTCCTCCAACTTCTTCGACGACGATTGTTGACGTTGAAGACGTCGATTGCTTGTCATTGTCGTCAGGTGAAGGACTTTGTTTACGGAGGCCACGTGGATCGTCTTCTTTCTTAGGGGCAGACGTCTCTGACTGGGTGGCTGTTTCTTTAGCAGATTCCTGTTCTTCATACTAGGCAAACCGTGTGACCGGTTGGGAGTGCCCAGATGCGTCGACAACCTGTGTGGCATCCATCAGCAGCTCCGACCGCTTGCCATTGTCTTGAGTCTTTGGTCCGACTAGCTTAGTTGCATATGTTGTAATGCCACTGTCGGTTGTGTTCCAATGCCATCCACATTTAAAACATCTTGGTGCCCTGAGCTGGCGGCGGACATACCCAACTTTGTCCCATCGAGGCACAATGGTGGTCCAGGTACGAGGACGAGACACTGACGCCCGAAGATCTTCAGAAGATGTGGTATCTCTTTGATCGCTACACCTTCGTGAACTGCGATATTCACTTCTCGGTTCATATTTTCTATATGCTCCATTCTAGAACATCGCTATTTCTGCCGGCTAATGTTTCGCACGGTTCCGAAGACTTGCAGGGCCTCAACGATGCGTCGGTCTTCGATGTGATCCGTCAACCACAGAAGTTTCATTCTGATGTCACGGGTCTTCTGAGTCAATTACGAGGCACCTGTTGCCATTCACGAGGAGCTTTCCTCGCTGACACAGCTTCGCGTTTGCGAGGCGCGTCCTTGCACGTTACCATCCAAACGTGACTCATTTCGAACTGCCTTGTTGCCTTCAGATCGCGGAGGTCAATAACCTCTTCGATGGCGTCTCAAAACAAGCCTATGGTCAAGCCGCGTGAAAAAATACGGAATTCAATATCAAGTTGCTGGTTGGAAAACCTGGAAGAATTACCTTGTAGTCAGAAGAACTGCTGCCAGAAGATACGGGGAATACGGCCAGTGGCCGATGCGCAGTTTCCAGCAGAGAGCATGTTCGACGTGGCCGTTTCGAACGGCGTCTCTTTTCGAACCGAGCTTGCGCTACGCCACAGCGTTAATAACTCGTTCTTACTCGTAAATGTCTTGTCGTATCCAGTGCCCACTGCACGCGCTCTCTGAAAGAGAAATAGCCGATAACCAAATGCTGTTGTAGCACTGTCAATGCAAAGAGCTCGTGCCGGGAGATGCGCTTTCACGCGCTCCGAAATAAAAATGAAACAAAAGCGTTCGGAACAAAATGGAACAAAACAAAATCGTTCGGAACAAAAGAAATGTCTATTTTGTTCCGAACGCTTTGGTTCACGCATCCCATGGTGCGCGAGCGCGACGCTGATGCCCAACGACTTCGCCGTCAAGTTTATCAGTTTTCTCTGGCACTGCACAGTGGATTAACACAGGCGTGCTTAATTTCTTTGCATTTTAAAGACGCTGCCAGGCTTTGCTTTAATTTCATGAAGTTAAAAAAACTTTCAGCCTTTCCACTCTGGTGAAGAAGGCCAGCGAAGCTGTACCATGGTGGGAATGAAGCAATGGCCGGCCGCAAGTCGGCAAGCCAAAGTCGAAAGGTTGGAAAGGTTGCCGCCATCTATGAGCGACGGCGACAACCAGACAACCGGCAAGCCGCTTGTGTTGCCACCGTCGCTCATAGATGGCGGTAGCAGTCGAGAGTGTTGTGTCGACATTTGTTTGCTGATGGACACGATACTGGGGAAACTAGCCTCAACAGCTCCGCTGTAAAAATGGTTCGCTCGTACTGGTGACGCCAATTCTTTTCGTAACAGACTCCAGTGACACATGACTCTAGGAAAAACGCTTGCCTCGTCTGCTCTCCGCGATGTTTCAATTTGATTGAAATCAATGCATCAGTGGGCATTCAGCCTCAAACACCTTGTTGACGATGTTATGTACTGACCATCTGTGAAGCAAAAAGAAGCAAGCGCATCTTGTCTGCTCAAAAGTAAACCACCGTTCGGTGGTCTACAGCATGTTAAAGACGGGGATGACTCTTTATCTGCTTTCTGGTGACTTGACGGGACTCCTTGAGAGAACACATATTAAAATCCCAAGACTATATTCTTACAAAGGGACGCATTGTACCTCGATATAAATTAGTCTTCAATGAACATCAGCATGCCACGCGAAAAGTGTATCATTGCTCAGCGAGGTTTCCACCAAGTAAGCGTGTTACTATTTTCGTTGCTAAAACTTTGGCGTGGCTTCGTGAGTGTGACGGCAGACTACAAGGAGCTCAAGTTCGTTTGTTTCTTTTGCAGGTTTTGTAATGAGGTGAGAACGCCGAACTGTGATTAACTCTGATAGAAGGATAGTGGGTAGACCTCAAAACGAGCCAATCAGAGCTCGCCGTTCTGACGTCACCACAACCCCTGCTAAAGAAACAGACAAACTTGCTCTCCGCATACCCTTTCACATAACCGTTGGCGTCCATCGTGCGCCATAGGAAAGCTGCTTCCACTGCGTTCCTTCCACGCCGCCGGCACTCTGCGTGGCCTTGCAATGTCAGCACTACACAGCGCTGGGGTCGAATCAAGCTGACATGGCGGATAGACTTCTGCAGAATTGGCGCCGTCTTGAGAACTTGCAGGCCCTTCTTGCTTGCGGTTTATACGTGAGTTAAGCAACAAACACTGTCCACAGTCATGCACTTGTGGAATTCACCCTGTGAAACCTTCTCTTTACTCTCGAGCGACGCCAGCTTGCCACATGGGAGCACGTTTGTGAACAAGCGGTAGTATATGGAAGCTTGCTGACCGGGTTGTAAACAAACGTATAATGTTCCGCCGGCTGACAAAGTTTGGTGTTTGTTGCGCAAGTGGAACCAACTGGAAGATCGTGTCGCGCTTATTCGGACAACCCGAATTGGACCATCTATAACCCTCGCAGTTAACATGAGGTTAACTATTTAAAACCAAGTACACGCGCACGTTCTGGCTAGAAATCGCACGCTGCTGGTGTGGGCGAAGACTTAAAATTAAGCGTCGCTTGAACTCGGTCGTCTTTTATTGCCGCAGAAGGTTCAAAGCGCGTGCGAGCGAGCAGCTGTTGCTTGTTCACTCGTCTAAATATTGGTCCCAAATCTAAAGAAGAAAAATGATTTCTCATGTAAGATAATAAAGGAAAACGAATGATTTAAGCCAACACTCTAAAAAAGCCCGTGCGTCTACTTTTCCCGCACAACACTCGGGGAGCCAATCACCGCAACTTACGGAGGCAGGTCAGCGAATGACGGTGCCGAAACATATGTTTAGACCAAAACACACACCCTAAGTTGTGACATTAAGCAATGCAAAACGTCACGCTTGCATTGCTTGATGTCACAACTCCAACTGCGTTTTTTGGTCTAAACATATGTTTCGTCATCAACATTCGCTGAGCTGCCTCCGTATAGTTGCGGTGATTGGCTCTCCCAGTGTTGTGTGGGAAAGTATCGGCACGGGCTTTTTTTAGAGTGAATGTTTGTATCTGCAAGGCGTATAAAGGTTCGATCTTATAAAGCGAATAAGTGGACAACAACCGACGAACTTCAACCGGCGGCTTGTTCGCTTTAAAAGGATGCAGTTTTCGTTTGTTTTGTTTTTTCTAACGCCGCGCGCAGGTCGTACGTTGTGGGCCAAATTTATTCGTCGCTTTTTAGCAACATCTTCCCTCCGTCAGGTCTAGCCCTTTAGGACTCAAGTTTTACAACCAGACCAGTCAGACTGTGGCCTCCGAATCATATACGAGCCTTCAGAAACAGACGTGCTTCACGAGACAGCCCTTTGATCCTTTCGGCTGCCTGCGACCTGGTTGGCCCGTTCTAGGCACGTGTGGTGCGCGAAGCCTTCGAGTTTGCGCATCTCATGCAGGTCTACTACATTCGCTTCTTGTTTTCCTCGCATGCGCCGTATATCCACTGATCATCCGGTGCGTACACCTTGTCGTACGCTGGAACATAGATCGGCACTCGTATTTACCTCAATGCATACCAAGGGACTGGTGTATGGCGACTAGACATGCAACCTTCCCGGAGTAACCTGACCTTGCACTAATTTTTATTTTAGCACTAACTCTTATTTTGCGTATTCGTAGCGTATACCTCTCCACGCACTTTTTTATGCGCCAATATTTCTGGTTTGCTTAGGAGATGGCATAATTTATTGCGTAAGACTTACGATATAAAGAACCCATACAGCGTTATTACAATAATAATACTAAATATTAGAAGTAGTAGTAGCAGTAGTATTAGTCGTTTTTCTTATTTTCGTAAGAGTTGTAATAGTAGCAGTATTGTACCTAGCATATTTCAAGGTTAAAGGTCGACGGATTATTTGTGTATCGCGGGTGTGATGCGCTTTTTCGAAAATAGATTGTTACTTTTTACCTTGTCTCCAAAAACAGCCGTTGTGCACGCACACAAAAACACGAAAAACAATTTAGACGTAGACGTTAGTAAAACGAGATGGACAGGGCATCGTTTGAAGCGCGATCGTGGCCGAAATTATTAATCACAGCACTGAGCACGTTAAAACCTCTCTGTGTGCCTGAGATTTTAAAACTTTGACTTGAGAAGTGTTACGACGAATGTTTTTCAGACTACCATTGTTTTTGCTGGCCATAGATTAATACATTTATTAATAAAAACTACTAGTGGAGCTTTGTCGGCATTTAAAATATATGCTTTTGTTTGCATTCCGGAACACAGATGTTTACTCTAAATGCAATCAAAGAACACAACATAAAACTGACGTTAAACAATAAAAAATACATACCCGATGCCCAATACGAAGCCAGCAAAAACAGCGGCTTTAAGATAAACTTGGGCCACGACGGCACCTTCTTCTTTTGAAGTAACATTCGTCTAACTGAGAACACTGTACTTCCTATTAGACAAACAAAGGTGAATAACGGTATTTAGTTCAAAATGGATCCATCTGAACAGACTAGGCAATTCTCCGACACTCCCCCTTCTACGTTGTGGGGCATGTTGTTGACTCGTTGAGTGGTCCCCGAGAAGAAAGGAATAGCCTACGTGACCAGTCTTGTCAAAGTCAGGGACTGGCTCTGTCTTCATTTGCTGCGATTCAAGTGGGAGAAGTGGCTTTTCTTCCACGGCAATTGGACGGGTCTACGCGGCAAGACCACCTAATTGTTCCGCCATTCGTTTTCGCTCTTCGCGAGCGTTCTTTCCTCGTTAACTGCGCTGCCGTTTCTTGAGGGGTCGGCAGAACAAAATCACATTGAGAAGAATTTCACGGGAGGACTTTTTTTTAGAGAATTCGGTGAACAGTCGCGAGGACCACGTCATTGCCTCGTACATGTTGATATTCAAAGATTCTTGCAAATAATGTTTTTCGTTCTTTGGAAAAAACTTTACGATAATCATTTTGTAGGAGGAGTTTAGGAGTTTGAACCAGATATTGCAACTTTAGTCCTTGCTTCATTTTTACAATATTTGTAGGTACGCGGATTCAAGGTACACGAGTCATAGATGATGTTAGTCCTCAACATTTACTATTTGAAATTAGGCAATCGGTTTCTCAAAGGTACGAGCCTAAAACAAAACTAAAACATGAATTCCACTTTCAATGTATATCTAGTTACACATATAAAAAAGGAAAAAAACAATATATATATATATATATATATATATATATATATATATATATATATATATATATATACAAGGTGTTTCACGAAAGCTGGACAAATTCGATATTGCGAAAACTACGCGTCGCAACATAAAAGGCTTGTGTCGTTTTGGTCCTGGGACAGGGGCCTATATAGGAAAATTATTAAAGTCCGAGATAATTAAGTTGTTAATTATTTTTGCTTAATTCTTTTTTTAAATATTGAAGTTTAAGGGCATGGTTTCAATTAGAAAATTGCTCAGCATCATAAAAAAACACTAAATCAACAAATTGCAGAACGATAGAAGGCACGCGCAGCATTTTGCGGCGTTCTGAAAAACCGTACAAATTCGACGGGTTTTTAAGTTTCGGTTTCCTATCGGAGCGCATCTCGACCCCAACGGCACCGCGCCCCCATGGAGAGATAGTGCAATCAACCTCTGCTGCGCTGTCATCGCGCGACGCACCTACCATACCAAACCTACCATATATATATATAAATAAACCCTCAAAATTTACTATATATATATATATATATATATATATATATATATATATATATATATATATATATATATATGGTAGGTTTGCTCGAGCAAAAGCAAATTTTGAGGGTTTGTTTCTGTAATAAATATTTTAAGTTTCACATTGTTAAGATATATCTAACAGTAACACTTTGCTACAGACTGGAGGTGACTGTTTTTATATACGTATAGTGTACAATCAAAGAAGGCGCGAGTCTAGCATGTGGCAAAGTCTGGATATTTTTCTTTATAAACAGCATTTTCATCAATAAAAAAAGATAATCTTGTCACCAAGATTAATAATTAATCTTGAATAAATTGCACGCACGCTGGAGCCGGCCAGAATTTGTCATTAAAAACCAAATATTCAACTTAAGCACGCTCAGCATAAGCAATCCTATCCCCGATATGCCCTAAATGAAAGACCAATTATGTTAGAAAAGTGAGAATAGAGGCAAATATCAAACATGCCACACTCCACGGCCGGGAGAAACAGCAGGTTCCACACCAGACACTTCAAGAATATTAACAAAAACAGGCACGAACTACCAAACCTGCAATTAAGATCTGCTTTCACAGTAGAGCCCCAAAACGAAGATATTTTTTCTTCAAAATTAACAAAACAAAAATATTTCACTCGGAGTCTCATCTACTGTTTTGGGAGGCATTCCTTTAACTAGTTCACGTTCTGAATATGATCGTGATAATATATTTCGTAATTTCCGGGTTAATTCGTACCCTTGGTAGCAAGGAAAAACAACAAACGTTTTCTATTTACGGGGCTTATAAATATTTTCAGTCTCCTTCAGGTTTCCTCGTGTTTCTGGCAGAAGATAAAGCGCCTTCTCCCAAAGTAGCAGCAATTTTCTCCACACTTATCCTTCACCTAATGCCGCCAACGCCTTCCTTTATATCGACTTTCTGTCCCGGCCTCCTTTGTTTGGCCTGGCTCTATGGAGCCGTGACTCTGCCAGTAAGGAGCAGATTCAGCGGATTAAAAGCTCGAGTAGTTTGCTGCGATTATTGTTCTCTTTTTATTTTTTTCGCACAATTGTTGGAATCTAATCAGAAGATTGATCGATCAGCTTTGGTGTCGGTTTCTAAAAACAATCGTAAGTTTAACACATAAAAAAAAAAAACTTCCATAACGCAGTGCAAATTCACGTTCAACATGTAAGGATGGCTCTGTGAGAGAAAGATGAGCATAAAGGAAGAAAACTTCTCTTACTTTTTCACATAGTGATGCTGCCTTAGAGTGTATAATATATACTCGATGTATGCCCGAATTCGTCACCAAGGTTCCTTTTGTTGCCATTTATTTTTTGTGCTCATACCATGACAAAAAACCGTACGGCCGAATATCCTTATTTTATTTTAGGGGCATTTTTTATAACTTTTGTGCACGTTTAAATAATATATTTTTCTTTCTTGAATGGTAGTAGGAAGGAACACAGGGTAGAATCCATTGTGAAACCACTATTTCTTCTATTTTTCGTATGTTTTTTGTATTTTTATTCTGGGGTACATATTCAATTGTTCGTCACTGTTACGACTCAGAATTCAGCTGGTGTAATACCTAAAGTAGAAGTTGCCCTGCCTAAAATAGAAGCTGCCACGTCAAGCGTGGCATCTGTGGGTGACGGCTGGCACGGTTCGCAATAATCTCGTGACAAGAAACTGCCAGCCAACTGTCTCCTTACTCATTTTCTTTTTTTCCTTTCTTGAATTATAAGAAACGCGCTCTATAAGTAAAACAATAGGATTTTTACCTATTATTTCTTTATTTTGAGTTGCAGTTTAAATTCCCGGAATGTTTTTTTTTATTATCCGCCTACGAAAGAAGATAATATTAAAACAACTAGTCGGCACTTGTCATTTGTTTTGTTTTATAATAAAATTCGTTTCTGTTTCACTTCTTTTTTCATTATCACGTTTCTTTGATACACGACTTCACACCTCAAAAAAAGCGAACGAGTTTGCTCGTTCGCTTTTTTGAGGCGAACGAGTGTGCTCGTTCGGCCCAACACACTATAGTTACTGAGAAGGTGAAAACGGAATGGAGGGGCTTTAGTCGACCCGCCTCCCCTGCAAGCTTCCTACACCTTCGACGACGCTTCAACGCCTAGTGCGCCTCGAGGGCGCGTAAGCTCACCGAAAGCACGGTGGAAGGCATGGAGTGTTTTCCGGAGACCGGGCGTTTTCGAAAGAGACACGCCCTTCCGCTTTCATTCTTTCATGGACCATATAGTCGCTAATCATTTTGAGGTCCGAAAGGATGCAACATGTTCATAATTAACGTAGCGGTACTATGGAAGTGCCCTAGTGATACTCCGTTTTAAATACAAGACATTTGCGAGACCATATTTTAGCGATTTCGAGTCTGAGTCTGGAATGTAGCCTCGATAGTGCGTGCACGCACTCATAGCTGTTGAATGTGGGATCGGGGACCTTCCTCGGTGTACGCTCGGCGGCAGAAAAGTGGGCTACACGTGCTATGAAAGCTGTTGCTTGTGTACCTTGTGCACCACCAAAACGGCGCAGGTCTGACAACGGCAAGTACAGCACAAAATAAAAAAACGCAACTGTAAAAAAAAAAAAAAAAACATGATTGCTGGGATTAGCAGTGCCAGTTGCGGTTAAAGGAACCATAAAATGAATTTTGGGATAGGATAAATTATCGTAGACTGGGATTTTATTAATCACATATCTCTTAGAGGGCCAAAAGAAGGATACATAGAAAATACAAAACCTGCTTTTCGCTAAAAATGAATAAAATATGGCGCATTGTTTCGTACGCCCTTTCCTCCAGGAGCTCTCTGCCTTTCCATTGTGATACATTCGCGGTATCCAAAGCCCCAAGCACGTCAGCCGAACCCAGCTTACGCATTGGAGACGAGCACTGCGTCACTTGGACGTATGCGCTCGTCAACAATCAACCCGTCGTCGAACATTTGGATTCGCATTCGTGGCCAATGAGTTACGTGGCTGCACTTATCATCACTCGCGAATGGCAAGTTCCATGGTGGGCTTAAAAATCATGGTTGGAAGCTTGCGCGCCACGAGCATGTCACGACCGCGTGATTTCTCATTTCACTTTTGAGGTGAGGATTACAATTAGGAGGAAGAAGTTGAAAAAGCGTTTCATGAACCCTTTAAAGGAGCGGTGCAACGATATTCAATTGGAATGTTTTTCACTTTACACGAGCTTACTGGCACTAGTGGGACTCAAGGATACTCAAACGCAACGCCACTGGCCAAGAAACTCCTTTGTTGCGGTGTAATTTCAATGACAAAAGCGATCATTTTCATTCAATATCTCCTTTGCAAAATTTGATGACGTAACGTGGGGATCGCAAAACACCCCGATGACGATATTTGAATGCGGTTCATAGATTGGACCCGAGCATTGCGTGGGCACTCGATTTGGGCTCGTGATAATCCCTAGCTCGAGAAGCATTCGGGTAGTGGCCCGTGTCCAATCGCTGCAACGACGACAATAGCCGAGCCATAACAATGTCGGAACTCAGCGCGTGTCCTGTGCTTTGCCAACCCCAGCGCGTGGCTATGATCAACATTGGCGGCATATAATCGGCTTCAGATCACGTGGCCGCTTGTTCTAGCTGCGAGTTGAGGGAATGAACGCCGCTCGTTTTCCTTTAATTTTTTCTGGGACTTCGATTGCGTGGGGTGAAAAACGAACGCGTGTTTCATAGGTCATTAACGTCAGGGATCCGTTTTAAGTGGTATTTGCGCAAAGTACAAAAATTGTTGCATCGCCCCTTTAACTGCTTAAACATCATACAAAGGACAGTCTGCAAATGAATTCGAACGCGAGTCACCGCCAGATCCGTGCTTCAAATGCCGCATGGCAACGAGTTAAAAGGAGGAAACTTGGCATGCGGCATTCGAAACACGGATATTGCAGTGACTCGTGTTTGCAGGTGAGGAGTGTGACCCGGGCTTTATACAGTGGGCGACCGGCAGTTCAAGCACATGTGAAAGCACAATTCCTTCCGTGCGGTGTGTGACGTGTGCAACAGAATAAGGATTCGGCCAGACAAAAGCGAAGGCGTTGGAAATGCTGTGCATTTCCGCCACTTTTCGAGATTGACAAAGGAACCGCCAATTTGTATTTAGTTCCCCATATAGACCTTTCCAAAGAAGAGCGTGTGGCCGGTGCCATATTGAGTGTTCGTGCGTATGGCGCGTGCTAGCCACGATCTCGACTGCACGAAGCGTACAGAAGCACTCGTAACGCTGCTGCTGGCCACTCGCCATAGCTTCGCGTAGCCATGCGGTAGACTGCGATTTTCTAAACATTGGAAATGTCTATACCGGTGGAAAATCCTGCACCGATTAGAAATAAAGTGTTCGTTACTCAAGCCATTCAATGCATTCCACACTTCCTTTCCGGTTCAGCGTCACATAACCAAATCCAAACGGCTGTATTTTAGAAGAAACACAGCAGGTGTAGGGATAACAATCATATACTAAACTTATGCAAATATTTGGTCAATTACATCACTTGCGCGTGTTTCATTACACATGATATTTCTCGACGCGGTCAGACTATTCATTTTAGTCACCAGTATAAGCACTAAAATTAGATGTATTTATTCTTGAGGCTCATCTGAATCGCTCTTTCTCTTCAACTCTGGCAAAACAATTTTTGACACCTTTCAGTTACTCCCTTTTAACATAAATATTAAAGCTCAGAGTACGCAACTAAAACGTTTGGTGAAGAGCTTAATATTGTATTGTGTGAAGTGCCCGCTAAAACTACTGGGACGAATCAAAGTGACTACGTAACATGGTTTATTAATCGCACGAGTAAGGATAATATTGCTGCCTATTCAGTAAATCAAGCGGAATAATCGTGCACTTCTGTGATTCGGAGCAGTATGTTAACTGAAATCACTAGACCGTTTACAACACATGCGCTCTGCCTAATAGTTGTGACGCCAATTATTCGTCCCCGCACTATTGCGAATTCCCTCTTTGATCATGTACTGGCCACATCAGGTCATGGCTCGACGTCCATCCCCGTCATTTCATCGCCAGGCGTTCGCCTTCGGGCCCGAATCCAATCGCAAGTAAGCACTGGAAGCGACGACCAAAACATGGCGACTACCAATGTTGCCTGATGGGGGACTAAAAAGGGTTACATCCTTCTCTCCCCTAACGTAAATAAGAACTAAAAAAAAATACGACAATCATAATTGTAATGAAAAAAAAATCTGCGGTGGCAGAAACAACAGCAAGCTGCGGTTGTTTGCCTTAAAAGAACGCGGTATTCATTAGTTTCTTCGAACGACAAGGAGAGACAAAAGCAGCTACCCTTCCGTCTACCTACTAATATTGCCAGTAGGAGCTCGGCGCTCTCACGTCCCCACGTGATCTCATCTCCCCCTCTTCCTCAGTTTCTCACCGTGACAAGATGGGATGACCTCGGAGCGCGCGAAGGAATTTCGGTGAGCGTGAACTCTGTTGCGTGATCACGCCGTCCTGCGGTCTAGTCTCTCCCCGGGCCACGGGGAACTGACAAAAGGAGCGGCGGAGCGGAGGCAAGGGAACCCTCCAGGTCCTCAACAATGGCCAGTTGGGCCTCCCCATTTCGAATCGACGTTGGCAACAGCGAGGGGAGAGCCCCCAACAACCGAGCAGCTGTCGGCTCTTTGGTCGTGTGTGTTTTATTTTGATTTATCATTCAATTCCCTTTTCTGCCTGTTTTTTTTTCTTTCTCTCTACTGGTTTTACGTGTCAGCTGGGGAGGAAAAGAAAGGAAGAACTAGTGTGTGCGTGTGTGTTTGTGTATGTGTGGAAAAGGGAGGGGAGGGGGTTAAGGAATTGGTAGATGGCTTGTAACGTTCACTTTCGCCGTCCTGCCGTGTTTTTGATTATCCGTACGAGTTTAAAAAGAAAGGCGTTTTCTCCTGTTTTACTGTTCGCTTTGACCGGCAGAATTCGGGCTGATGTCCAAACCTCCTTCCTGTATTCTTTTTTTTTTTTCGCACTGCGGTGGTTTCAATTTTCATTCGGTTATAAAACAAACCAGATGCCTTCCTTTTCTTAGGTAGAGTTTTCGGGCTTAACGCGGGTGATGAAATGACAAAAGGAGGAGCGAAAATTTGTTTAATGTGTAAATATTGCCCGTGTGTAGTTCTTCCCGCATAATATAGGATGTTTACAATCGATCCTCGCGATGTAAAACAAAACGGTAAACTCGGCGCCTGCATTTAGAAAGCTTGAACTCCCACGCAATTCTCGTTCCTGTGGTAAATTTTACCCAATGAAACTTCAAAGCGTAGCACCATTCCCGTGAAATGTTGGTCCAACAAACTCAGCATTGTCAACAGCGAACATTTTCTCAGACGACCGAGTTTGCGATGGTTGTAAGTCGCGGCGCCATCTACCAACAGGCGCAGTAATATAACGACGCACTATGTCGTCTGATCGTTTAAATCGGGCCAAACATTGCGGAAACTAATCGATGAATCTCTATAAAAAGCACTACATTTTCCCTAATTTTTTCAAATGGTCTAGCCGTGGCAGTTCTGTCAATACTGCAATTGCAACATGACCCATAAAATCAATAATTTTAAAGCGAATGAACAGATTTTAGTTAATTAGCCAACTTACCGTATCGGTTATTGACTTGTCTTATGTCTGCCGAGCTTGATAACTATACATATACAGGGCGTTTTTTTTAACTGCACCAAATTTTTAAATAAAGGGAGGAAAAGTTTTATGAATGCGCTTTTAACTGCGTGTTTATATGGCTCGGCGGACATTAGATGGGAATATAACTATCACTATTATCAGACTAATTAACTAAAATCCGTTAATTCACTTTTTAATTACTGTAATTAGGCTATATGTTTATATTACGAACTTTGAGGCAGTCATATGCCAAGACTGTTCCATTTTGTAAAATTCGCATAACCAGCTTGTGTACCGCGATATTCCTCCACGAATTTTGCACTTTTATCCGGCTAATGTAGCAAAGTTCGGCTTTAGTGGCCACTTTCGTGGGTTTGCCGATTTGAGTGGATAAGAAGTCGGATTAAGTAGAAAATACGGGGGCAGATATCTTGGAACACAGGCACGTTACGCGAATTCTACAAAATGGAACAGTCTTGGCATATGACTGCCTCAAAGTTTGTAATATAAACATATATCCTAATTACAGTAATTAAAAAGTTAATTAATGGATTTTGGCTACTTAGTTCGATAATAGTGATGGTTATATTCCCATCTAATGTCCGCCAAGCCATATAAACACTTAGTGAAAACCGCATTCATAAAACTTTTCCCCCTTTATTTAAAAATTTGGTGCAGTTAAAAAAAAACACCCTGTATAGTGAAGACGACCACCCGCGTAACGCTCACCAATTTTTCTTTATAATGTTGTTCAAATGAAAAATAAACACACTGCGTATTTGAAACAAAAGCCTGGGAGATATGATGTGCAAGAAAGGGAAAAGAAACACGCGTCGCTTGTTTCCTTTCACCTTCTTTTTGCACGTCTCATCTCTCACGCTTTTGTTGTTGTTGTT
Source organism: Ixodes ricinus (assembly GCA_037355805.1). NCBI lineage: Eukaryota > Metazoa > Arthropoda > Arachnida > Ixodida > Ixodidae > Ixodes > Ixodes ricinus. Next base: position 69,998 of record JAZHYW010006171.1, on the reverse strand, counting down.
GTTGTTTTTTTTGCTTATTTTTACGTGCCAGCAGCACGCCACCCCTGTATATTTGTACACTATCGATTGCATTTATGTCCTGACCTTCTAAACGTTCGCTGGCTTGCTTTTTCCAGTACCTTCCTAGATGCGTGGAATAATTGCGTCCTGGTTGGCATCGGAATTCGCTGCGGCTGATGACGTAATGGGTGATTCTATTCTGGAGGATGTTGGTACATGCGTTACGTAACATTAGTTCCCGTGTTTCGGACATCTAGATAAAAAGAAATGCGGATGCAATGTTCGTTCGCTAGCGCTAGTAATACAACACTCCGTCTACAAAAATTAAACTAACAACTAAGAAAACATAAATTGAAAGGGGGAGTGCGTTTTCTGTTAACATTTTTAAGTAAAACAATAAATGGATCGTTGCTTAACTTCATCCGAGATAAATAACAGCGCCCCACCATGGATATCTCTGGCAGCCGCATCAACGACCTTTTTTCATTAAGTTCGCTTAACTTCTTAGTATCGTTTTTAGTTGTTGTTGTTTTTTAGTTGCAACGTTAATCTTGGTTAGCTAGGGTGCGCTTTTAAACCTCACTGTTGCTAACGCCCTTTGACTGGTCATTTCAGGAACGAGGTGTCAAGGAAAGCAGGTTAAAGCCCGTATGCTGGTCGGAAGCCAAATATATTATGATGTCTTTGATATAATTAAACGGACCTCGCTTTAAAAAAAAAGAATGTTCCAGCGAAGTCGGGTGTATACTATGAAAAAAAAGCCCACATTGGCAACAAAAAAAATTGCTAGTGGGTAACGTATTTGTGATATTAACCATTCCTTATTAGTCTCACATCATTTCTTTTTTTCTTTTTTTTTTTGTAAACATCAAGAATGTTACGTCGTATATTTAGTAGTTGCCAATATTCCGTGTTTTGAAAGCATATACTCAGCGTCTGAGACATGAATGCGCACATAACCAGCGCGCCAACTTCCATCCTCTTTGGTAGACCGTCTGTCCATTGTGCACTTCATTCGAACTCCTATACACTCCGTTTTCGCATTAAGTCCGGCCGCAGCCGTCACTACATTCCCATGGGGGCGATCAAGCAGCGCCAAAAGTGCTTCGTCAGTGCGCTCGTCTTCTTTGAGCGTTTACTATCTCCGATTAAATCAATTACGAAGTGAATGCGTTGCGATCCTATGGTGTATATTATAAAAACAACTCAGTTTGCGGAGTATACTGTCGTTTTTTTACTACTTCTGACCACTACTTCAATTACATTTGTGCGTCCGCGCGTCAACTTATCAAATTTATCATCTTTTATTTTTATCGGGAACAGTTGTAGCATTAATCGGTTAGTAATACCTGCCCGATTGACCGCGCATATATGGTATAATAGGCTGCCGCTGTACGCGCGTGTGGCTGAATAAAGCAATCCGCGAAGCGAACCGTCCGGCAGCAGGTCGCATCGGATCAGGCTGGTGCCGCCGCCGCCGTCGTTGTGGCAGCCTCGATCGCATTAGCCCTCTTCGTCCCAAACAGATGGGCGTCGGGCGCTCCTTAACCCTAATGGCGTCAACTCGCACTTGGCCGCACTTCGGTGCTCAGGAACCCCTCTCGGCCCGTCGGTAACGACGCCTGGCCGGGCCCTCAAATCCGGCTCCCCACTCCGATGGGTCTCGTCGAGGAAGAACGCCGGGGTTGAGCCAATCTGTCCTTTCGGCATCTCCAGGGTGGAAGGGCCGCTCGTAGACGACGCGAGGAATTTGTGTCCATCGTTTAGTTGAAGATCTGACTAAAGATACAAGTCGGTTGCCTAGTTTGAAGCAGATGCGAGTCAACAGCCCCGTAGGAGTGCTATGGTATCCCATGCACGAGCATCAATTTAATGTACAATGAGTTACATCCCTGTTTCATGGGCATTTCAAAGTCCGCGAGACCGAAAGCCTTCACAAAAATCGGCACCTCGACATCCTCTGATTCGTCGACCCTACTTTAAGGTCTGGAGGCCTTTGGCATAGCCATGAAACAGGGATGTTAGTGTTGTTGACTCGTGCTAAGTCTTCCGGCTGAATTGTTCTTTCTGCGATCCATTTTAAGTTACCACTAATGAATACTTTCCCTATCCAATTAAGGAAAGAATATTAACTCTGTTTATTCACATTGTGCCGATTATGCAAAACATTTGGCTGAATACTAGTAATGTAAATATCCACGCTGTTTCAGCTTTTTCGTTGGCATCTTGTATTGCAGAAGCTTGTCTTTTTGTCCGAGCAGCTCCGAGCCAAACATTTTGCGGACGTGCATGCATGGCTGCAGGTAGCACGAAATCTTTCGCCGTCGGATGAATTGAAATTGTTGCCGTCTGATTACACAGACAAGCTTGTGAAATACTTTCATAATCTCCGCCTATCTCGTGCTGCAGATATTTGCAATTTCTCGTCTGGGCACGAAGATATAAGAGCACAGCGACTAAAGTACGAATCCGTCATAATGGTGGGGGTACGTAAAAAAATGAACAAGTACTGGAGGTAAAGACACAGCTCTGTAAAAGCTTCCCGAAAACTTTCCGTTATTCGCACTCCTCACAAATGACGCTTTAAAAAAATAACTCTTTAGAAACTTCACGTCCAATATCAAGTGACCCCCCTCCCCCCCCCCCTTGTTTCCGAGCTCAGCCCAGTCTTGGGAAGTAAGTAGTTACTAGTAACGTGTTACCGGTAACTAGTTACTTTTTCAGTTACTGTAACTCATTACTGCTTAGAGAAAATAACTTGTAACTGTAGCAGGGCTAATATTTTTCTAGAGTAACTGTGAAGAGTAATGTCGTTACAGTCACTTCTCAGAATTATGTGCCAAAAGATTGTAAACACGACCACCAAATTGTCTCGCAACTCGTGAGAGAGTCGCAAGTTCTGAAACGGGAAGGGAACAGCAAAAACTGCTGCAGAAACCGGCTGGAGCACGAGGGAAAAGAAGAAAAAGGAAAGAAACTTAATGTTGGGTGATCTTGCTTGGCCAAGCTGGTTCCGCCAACTGGGAGGATGGGGACGTTTGTACCCGTACCCGCTGTGTATGGCACATCGCCCACAGCGCACGCAGATGTAAGAAAGCGCGGCATCTCTAAAGCGTTTATCCTTTCTTCGTTTGGCGGAGGGAGCGAGTGCTTATTGGGAAGGACAGTTTTTTTGTGATTGTAGCCCCAAACGCTCACAGGCTTACGGCACAACCGATTTTACAGCGGAGCTGTTAAGGGCTAGTTTCCCCAGTATCGCGTCCGCCAGGAAAAAATGATGACACAAAACTCTGGGCGGCTACCGCCATCTATAAGAGACGGCGGCAACCAGACAACCGGCATTCCCGTTGTCTGGTTGCCGCCGTCGCTTGTAGATGGCGGCAACACCTTTCCAGCCTTTCCACTCTGGCTTGCCGACTTGCGGCCGGCCATTACTCATTCCCACCATAGTACACTGCAACTTCGCTGGTCTTCCTTTTTCATCAGAGTGGAAAGGCTGAAAGTTTTTTGAACCTCGTCTTTTTGCTGCCAAGCATACGCTTCCTTCCCCTCTAATTTATGTCGTCCAACTCCCAGATGCACTCTTGAGGGGTCTTAACTTTAGGCCCATTTGTTCTCCCTTCTCCTTCTGTGCAACCCGACTACCGCCCTTGCTCCCAGTCACCCACTTGTTGTCCACCCCTTGCTCTGCTCCTCGGGTCCCGTCACTTGAGAAAGAGTACTCACTCGAAACGTCTGTTTCTTTCTGCTTAATCGTGATGTGTTTTTTTTGTTTTTTTAATTGAAACACCACGCTTAGCCGGGACCAGGGGCACTTGGCATCAGTTGATTTATAAATATTCGCATCGTGGGCTTTCCGAATGGTCTCGTCTAGTTGGTGTGGTGAGTTGGAGGAGCGCAAACGTCTCTGATCTGGTTAGGAAGTGGCGGAGAAAAGATCGCAACAGCCATTTGGAATTCTAGACGCAGTGGTCACTTGTAACTTTTGCACCGACGCCGTGTTCAGCGGGTTTGATAAAGGCACGTTGCCACAACGTTGCTCTCTAACTTCTCGAGATAACCCTCGTGTTTCGTGAAAGATTGTGCACACGCAGTAGAAAACGATTCCACCGACGAGTGGATTGGACTAGCATAAGAAAACATCAACAAAGCTGATTGCAAGGTATGACTTATGTTATTGTTGACTTCACACTTGCACGATTTTTATTGCTTTGGTCCCATTTCGCCTCACCAAAGCAATCCGAAATTAGAATTCACCGATTGAAAACTCGCACCTTGACTGGATATACCCAAGATCTAGACGAGTGCTGTTGTATTTTTGTATATCTTATAATGGTCGCGCGTATTTAAAGTTCTTCATGGGTCATCAGCAGATATCTGCTAACTTAAAATTTTGAAAAATTAAAGTTCGCCTGTAATCATTGCTAAAGAAGAAACTATAATATATGCTTTATAATATAGGGGATTTACTCCAATGCTTTATTGTGATCTTGTTCAGCGAGCTATTCATGGTCAAAATTATGATATGAAGAACCAAACATGTTATGCTGATTATTCGGAAAATCTTTCTTTCTAAAAAAATCAGATTCACTACCGTGAACCACATAATGTCTTATAAACAAATATATGCTTAATTTAACGCATACTAAGGTAGGTTCAATCTGAATGTTTTCTAATATTTTTTTTTGTAAATGAACGACGAAGTAACGGCGTAACTTTAGCGAAGTAACTGTAACTGTAACAAGCTACTCTTTCAATTTTGTAACTGTGACTGTACCAGGGTTACTTTTTTCCCCTGAGTAACTGTAACACTTACATTATAGCAGTAACGTGCCCATGACTGGCTCGGCCTTTGTGTCAGAAAAGCAGTCTTTCCTTGGGGGTCTATGAAGGTTTTGCGCATTCCAAACTATACCTTACGCAATAACTGAAGGTCTTGTTATTATTTTGCCTTTCCTCGGCGCATAACATTTTTGTTACGTTATTTTATTTAAATAAACGACTTAAACGGACATTGCCTCAGACCTTCGTTCGTGATCCACGTCATCCCATGTGCGGATCTACACGGCAGATTCTGTCGCCAAGTTCATTCGCTCAAGACAAGCGCTGCTGTCCCCGTGTCTGGGCCCCATTTTCGGAACGCCGCTCGTTGTTCTTGCGACTAAAAGACGAAATTTCAGAGCTTTCTTCGCGTGTTTTCTTAACGGAGAGAATAATTCGTCGCGGCTCCACAATATAGCGTCATGTTTTGATAGCTGTACATGGCCAACCGAGGCGTGCGGCTGACCGTAAGAACTACATGTGTCTTAAGTAACCGAAGACAGGAGAATTCTGCGCGAACAGAGATCACTCGAAAACACGCCGCAATACAGTGTATGGTTAGATAAGAAATGGCTGAATAAATACGAAACACATCCCTGACCACAAATCGTCTGGGATCCCTTATTCTATAGCACCGCCTGGCTTGTTCGCGTAGAGGTGACATTCAGTTCCTGGGGTATCCCTGGTTGCTTCCTGCCTGCGGGTGCGTTTTAATTTGTTTGGTTGCGGAACATCCTGGGGATTTGCAGTTCTCACACCTCACCACAAAGTTTCGAACCGTCCGTCACATTTGCCGACCGCTTAATGGCTAATTCGCATGGTTCGATTTCACTTGCGATTTTGCAGTTGCGCCATCGCTCGTGTTGCAAAACAACAACAACAAAAAAAAGATAAGCGGAAACTGCGGTGCTCAAGGTCCCACGCTGCGAAATCACGAGCAAAGTCGCACAGCACGGATCAGACTTAAAGTTGAAAACTCTGCAAAGCGAATATGTGACGAACAATAAAAAAACAAAAAAAAACTTCGCCCAGTGACTATAGTTTCGCTTTGCGCGTTTCTTCAATAGCCACTGTTCCGATACCGCTCGCAGCGCGGACTCTGCCGGGCCAAACGCGTCGCCTTCTCGCAGCATATATCAGCTGCATGGAAAAGAGCCTTTATACGCTCACGCAACAAAAACAAATTATGAAGCCCAGCAACATATGACAGTGATAACCGCAAAACAATTTACTTCGAATGCCTGCAGAAGTTTGCTCATGGCTGTCCATATCCCTTCGACGATGGGCCCTAAAGCCGCAGTCAGACTCCACATACATCATACAAAAGAGACGGAGTTTCTCCGCAGATATGATAACAAAATTATCTGCGGGCGCGCCTCTCACGTGTTCGAACAATGTTTGCTTCATACGCATGTATGCTTGGAACATGTAAGCAGACAGTTGTTTGGGACAAAGCAAAAACATGCCTTGGACAGCGTTACAATCTGCCTGTTACATGGTGTCCTGGCGGTGTGACCGCGGCTGAAGAGTGAGAGAGTTTTCAGATCTGTCAACAGCCGCGCTGAATCTCCACACAATTGAGCTTTTTTTTTTCTTGCGATCTTTGTTTTGACAATTTTATTGAACAAAGAAAGGCAGCACATTTGCAGAGTGATTATCGAGTGTGTGCGCTCTACGCGCAGATATCGCTCCTCCCGCGCACAGTTCGCTCAGGCCCCCACAGCCAAAGTGAACGGCCGGTGATCAAACCGTGATTACGCAGCCTCGTGAGCAGCGTTACTTAACAAATTCTACGCGCACGCGGGAATAATATCGAGTGGAGCACTTATTTATTCCCCGTTTGGAATGCTGCGAGATTAAAGCCTGGGTAACACACTGTTCATACATCGTAGAAAAGACAGTCTGCAAGACACGAGTCACAGCAATATCCATGGTTCGAATGCCGCGTGCCAAGTTTTCTTCTCGAAGTCGTTGCCATGCGGCATTCGAAGCAGAGATCTCGCGGTGACTCGCGCGCGAATATGCATGCAGACACTTTCTTGTATGACGTATAAGCAGCGTGACCCCGGCTTTAAATTTGCGGTCACGATGCTAAAAGACACTGAGAACACACTGTCTGAGGTGTGCTTTTCCTCGTGTATGATGACTTGTCACAACGGTCGCACAAAAACTGTCTTTAGACATGCTCGAGGCACAGGCATGTATGAAGCCAACTTGCTTAGAACATTGTCCGCAGGTAGTTCTATCATCATGTCTGCAGAAAATACCGTGTCTTCTATATGATGTATGATCATTGTGACCTAAAGCCAAGCGCTGTAACGGAAAGCGGAGAAAAGAAAAATGCATTTGGAGGAACGACCTGGATTTTTTTAATACGTCTTGTCGCAGTGAATACACCCATAGTTTCTGTCCACATCACGCCGAGGCTTTGAACTCGAGCCACTCGCCTTCGCAGCAAGGAAGAGCGCATCTCTGCGTGATGGATGAGAGGAAATTGCGGGCCTTCGCCGGGAGAGGTCGCCGATAGTGCGCTCGCCTTCTCTACTCTGACGTCACTTCCGGCACTTCTCACATCCGGAAGCAACGCTAGCGCTGGCGCTGGCGCCCGGCTTGACGTCCCTCTTGCGGTGTCGCTGTTTGCTTTCGCGCCACCGCCAGACTTGGTAATGGCACGATCGTGCGGGCGCCGTGTACTGGTGGAGTGTTCTGTGGTTCCGAGCAAAAGTTTTTATTTTTTTTTATTTTCTTTCCTGTTTGTGGGGAAAAAGGGAAGGCGGGGCGAAAGAAGGATGCTGAAGTGTGCCCGAGATGTTCGAGGCGGTCAGATTACTCTATCCCGGTAAAAATAAAAATAAAAAATTAGATAAAAGAAATGCAACAGATTCTTTTTTAACGAATTTTGAAGAAAGAAAGAAGGGCATAACTAAAGAGGGATGAAAGCGTAAGTTAAATGGAAACGCCTTTCATGAAAGGCTGTGACGATAAAAGTGATTGAAGGCGGCGGCCTCGGATATTTATAAGGTTCCCGAAAACAATGCGCAGACCTTTTTTCTTTTTTTGTCGGATTTTTTTCGGGGGAACGGAGGGGAGCCCTTTTATCATCGGCGCCGGAGCAAACAGGAGAGTCGCACGTTCAGGGCGAGGCAGAAACCTGCCTCCTTACGGTATAAACGAAAGTGGCTCGCAGCCATCTAAAGCTTCTAATTTTTTTTTTATTGGTGACACTTTTTTTTTTACATTTGGTCACAAAAACAATTTTGTGCAATACAATGTCTTTTACAAGCATACCTTCGAGAGCCAAACCAAATCCTAAATGCAAAACGGTAAAGAAAGAAAAGGACAACCTATTACCGAACAAATTCATTAAAATACGTCAACAGCTGATCATAATGCAGTAGGATCTGTGCTCGTGCAATTTTAATCCAAAGCGCATATAAAAAACGTCTGTGCGTTTACCTTTCTATGGAGCATTGAGACAGCCGATCGCGGCGAACCCTGCGCACATTGCACTTTTCAGATCCAATTGTATTCAGAGCTACGTTATTCGCTGGAATCCTTCTATTGTCCGCCGCGATTGGCTGAAATCCTGATATTGTTCACCGTTATTGGCTGTCTTTGTATCCTGCAAAAATTAAGCTCACAAACGTTCACATTTTTTTTTAGTGTGGAATGTTTGATGATTAGCTACGAAAAGGCCAGAGCATAATACGCTTAAGCGAATAGGATGAGTTTCTCGAGATTACTGTTTTGATAGACAGCTCTAATTTGAAGGCCCAATCTTTGAGAGTACGTCCTTAGCCTGTCGCTATATAATTACACTTCAAATTTCCACCAGATGACGTTACAGGATTACAATATTTTTCGTACTTTATGAAAGTATACCGTGTATATCTACGCAATTGGCTCGCGTTACCCTTACATGGGCACCCTTAACTGTAGCTCCGCCTCACCGCAGTTATCGCACTCTACTCTTGGAGAGCTTTTCTAGAAGAAGCGAAGTGTGCGCGTGCGCAGCTTGGCCGGAGCTCAAGATGCACCACCACGTAGGCGCCCATAGCTTTGACTGCATAGCAACAGGAAGTTGCCCAAGAGCATAGGGTGGCGCCACTGAGGTGAAACGTAAGAGCAGCTAAGTGTGCCCGTGTGACTGGGGTGCTTCTCATTTGTGGTGTCTTCTTCCAATCTATCGCTTAATAACTTCATGGCATAAGCTCCCTCCCTATCATCTGTGGCGATTCAAAAGCTATAACAAATGGTCAAAATTATGTATAACGTGAAATAAAAACTTTACTATTAAGTGTTAATATATTAAATAACTAAAATACGATTTTGTTAGTTATTGCGGAGAATCACGAACAACGTGCTCTGGTCAATTCATAAGCAAGAACCGTGTACGGCTATGTAGTTTTTACTATTTTTGCGGGAAATGTGGAGGAAATATCAACCGTATTCGTATCTGGAGTTCAAACAAGAACACCCGGTACAACATCCCCGGAAGAAGAATAGGTCACCACATTTGCAATTTTAAGCGCATTATTATTCAAATCAATCGATTTAACGAGATCTGGGTGATTGAATTTGTACCCGAAGTGAGCCAACGTAACGAGAATGTAACAAGATTTTTTGAAGGCTGGAGATTTACTATAAAAGGGCTGGGCGTCGGTTAAACATTTTAACCCGATTAATCGCGACCCTTTAATTGGTTAATTAATTGATTCCTCGGTCTTGTTCGTTTTAATGCATAATATTTTTTTTCAAGACACATTTACAATTTTGTTTTGCCTTTCTTCCATATAAGAGGAACGGCAAAATATAGAATTTTGATTATGCATCAACCCCCATCTGTAGTTGAGGACAGTTCAAAGACACTCACACTCACAGATTATTATTTCAGCTGCATAAGGCAAAGAGCTCCGTTAATATTCTCCGGCAAGGGCTACCTCGCTGCTCCAAACGGACACTCGCACGGCTTTGAAGTGGTCGGGACACGTGTAACCCCCTGCACTTGTCTGGAGTTAAAAATCTTTCCCCTACATTTTACTTTGCGTTAAAATTTCAGCTCCAGTCTGTCCTTCCTATAGTTGTACTCGTCCACGTCTGCGGGGTGAATGCATTTAATGTTTACTTTCTGTTGGTTCCTCAATATTTTACCGATTAACCGGCTCAAAATTTAATCGCGATCAAACCATTATTCAATCAACCTGTAGATTAATCGACCAATTCCCCAGCCATACAGTATTTATTAACATATTTTGGACTATAGGCAGGTAAAAACCTGCCTATAGATTGGGTCAACTTGCTTTCTAGTGTAAAAGGCTACACGACACCCTGACGCATTCCGCGCCATGCCTTTATGTCTCTGTCGCAGAACAACAGCATTACTTGAGTGCTGATGGTACTCAACAGTAGCAGATGACAAAAGAGGTCAGGTTAATCTTCGGCAGTGCGCTTATCCTATGAGTACGCTAGCTACTCACCGGTGATTAGGTTCTTTCTTTACCTTAAAAATAAAATTACATGATGACTGCTTCTTTATAGTTATCTGTAGAACTTGAGTTGGGTCCTGCTACTCTATCCACTCCCATAGTATTTGCAATGGACAAGGCGCTGAAAATAAACCTCGAGGGAAAACCAGGAGGGAAGCGCGCAGGGCCGAACCGCATTTAGTCAAGCCATATATAGTTTTGCCAGTTTTAATATTTTCTCTTTTTTCCGACTTGAACTTGTTCTGGTTTAATCGCGACACCCTTACAAAAATGATCAATGAGTTTCAATTGAGTTTCTAATGCATTCCTATAGAGTCAATTGAAACTCAATATAAACTCCACGTCTAATGAGTTTGATCATAAGAAACTCAATATCGATTCTATTAAATTTACCCATTAGGACTGCAATTGAGTTTTATTATTAAGAACTCAAGATATATTCTTTTGAATTTACTCATTAAGAAATAAATTAAATTTATTTATTAAGAATGCAATATATGTTATTTTGAATTTACTCATTTAGAATGTAATTGATTTTGCTAATTTAGAACTCAATATTCATTCATTAGAATTTACTTATTAAGAATGCAATTGAGTTTGCTCATTATGAACTAAATATCTATTCATTGTAATTTACTCGTTAGATATTCAAAGGAGTTTTATCATCAAGAACTCAATAACGATTATATTGAATTTACTTATTACAGTTGCAAAATGAGTTTCATTTTTAAGGGCTCGAGATTAATTATTTTAAGCTTACGCATTATATATATTAATTAGTTTTGCATTCATTATTTTGAGCTAGGTCACTGGACACGCACTTTATTTTTATTACTTGACAGACATTTCTTCGTATCCTCATTAGTGATTCAAACGAGTTTTTTCATTAGGCAGTTGGCATCATCTGCTTTGCGCCCTTTGCTGTTTAGGAACCCAGCAAGGGCGCAGCTGCAAATAACCATAAGGAAACTTATGTCTTTCAGAATAACCATATTTGCTCAGAATCATTTGTGCAAGAAATGAAATCAAAAACTTTGACACCTTCGAAAGCATAGCCTGCATTATGATAACTCTAACGTCACTGACAAGTTGAGAACCAAAGGGAGGAACTTGTCTCCCCTCAAGCTTGAGCTTTCCCCTCGAAAACGCTTCAACGTCTCGTCCACATCAAGCGCGCGCACGCTGTCAAAGCATGGCGGAAGGCATGGAGTAACACGACTTTTGATTGGGCTAGTTGGTTCGTATAGACATGATTAAAATAGCGCGAACTTGGCAAAGAAAAAAAAGGCACACATATGACAGGACGGGCGATGACTTCCAACTAAGGTTATTGCATCATCCAATCAAGCAATATATACCACCGCCTGCGAACATAAAAAAACACAAAAATATTGATACATTAAGATTACATGTATACCACGTGCCTATCTTCAGATAATACCATCAAGAAAGGATAATTCTTTGATAAAACCATCAAAAAGGGATAGTTCTTTTCTTGATTGTTTCTTGAGGAAATTGTAGAGGCGTTTTTTTATCAAAAAAGCGGGAGACAAGTGCGTCAGCATGCCGTCGGTGTGTCTCAATGACAAAGAATTAAGCTTTCTCGATGGTTTTATCTGAAGATAGGCGCGTGGTATACCTGTCATCTTAATGTATAACAATTTTTGTGGTTCTTTATGTTCGCAGGCGATGGAATATATTGCTTGGTTGGATGATGCAATCACCTACCTTAGTTGGAAGTCAGAGCCAATCCTGTCATACGTGTGCTTTTTTTGTCCTTGTCAAGTTCGCGCTATTTTAATCATTTCGAAGGCATGGAGCGCGTACTGGAGGTCGGGTGTTTGAAAGACGCGCAATGCCGTCTTCACTCTGTCAGTGACTGTAGTGACATTATTGAGCTTATTATATTAGCCACTTCCTAAAGAAAAGAAGCAATACATTATTTTAAAGCGAGCAACAATACCGTGCCTCGTCTTGCCCTAAGTGGTGCTATGCAGAGAAGCGATAACATACCGGCTAGGAATCGCTTTTGTGGATTTCGCGACGACCGAACGATTATTGCTTGTACCAATGTTTTTAGAAAGAAATAGAGCCCAATGACGTCGAAACACTGTTTATCATTTATCAGACTTCCGCGGAGGGGATAGCGTACTGGGAACCTTTATAAATGCTGAGGTGGTCTCCTGCCAAATGAATACCTTCCATCTGTTGGGTGTATACGGAGGTGGAGTACTCAAGGAGAGTATAATTAGTGTGTTGTGAGCGCTTTTTGATGTTTGCGTTCATTTCCTTAATGTGCTTTGTTTCCTCCATGTTCCATTCTTCGAGGAATTATAACAAAAAAATTCCCAACAGGTTGCATGATATTTTTAACGCAGTTGAAAAGAGTATATTTAAACAACAGTTGGAAAACTTTCATTGTGACTCAATTACAAAAAAAAAACTATTATCAAAAATTCAATTGAAATGACATTGCTCGAAATTTATTAAAACTCGCTGGCCAATATCCTGTGACGGTTCGATATCAACACATAAGAAAAAAACCTATTGAGTTTCCGTTGGGAGTGAGCGCGAATCCTTTGCAATTTCAGTTGAAACTCGTTTTATTTGTTTGTAAGGGCCGGCCTTTAACAAACCTGGTCAACGCCACCTTTAACCTTTATTTGTTGACTGCAACAGCGTGTATTTTTTATTATAGTCCATCAATCATTTAATTTCTCTCTCCCTCTTTTTCGTCGCGCGCCATCTTTGACCACTGGGCTGCTGAGCGCGTTCTGGGCATACGCAGTGACTCTGCTAAAAAAGGAAATCCTAGAAATGGACTCCTTCCTTCATGTTAGGTGTTTCGCATTGAACGAAAATCACCCAATAAACCTCGATAAGAAATCGAAAGTCTCACTCACGCATAAAAAAAAAATACACGAATTCGGCGTTAGGCAAACGTTCCTGAGCGAGTTCAGCGAGCTAACCGCAAAGAAATCAAGTGCACGGGAGCCATCGCCCAACGAAAGAGAAAACCTCAGCACCACCGAAATTCGACATTACTCCCTCCCAAACACACCCGTGTTCATTCGCCGACGCTCGCGTAGACGCGCTCTAGAGGAGAGGCATTATCTCAACGAGTTAACATTATCTCGCGTCGTTCGCATCATTCACCGCCTGCTTGAAAGTGCCGCGGCGCGAAGCACACGAGTGCGCGCTCACAGTTTATGCGTCGCGCGTCTCCATAAACCGCCGGGGAACGGTTCGGTTCAATCGCACACATAACGTAGACGTCCGGCATATCATTTGCATACCATTTGTTTCTAACTTCCTCCCCTTTTCTTTCACCCCCACTTCGTTCATCTCGTTCCCCAAGACTTTTCCCTCTTTGGGGAGGCCCCTGTTTCAGTCCCCAAAGTGTCGAGGAAGAGGAGGAGGGGAAAACTCGCACGGCCAGAAAACGGGGCCAATATGGCCGATAAACTCTTTTTTGCTCTCCCTCTCCCCTTCCCTTTTCTTCCCCATCCTCTCCTCATCTGCACTTTCGTCGTCGTTTCGGCTCCCTATTTTGTTCCGCGTTTTTCCCTTCAGCGATGATGGTTTCGAGTCTCGGCAACCAACGAGCGCCTCGTGTGTTTTTGGCTCCCTCCTCTTTTCCCAATTTCTCTTTTTTTCCCTTCTTTTTTTTCCTTATTTTTTTTCTTTTTTGCACCTATATTTCTTTATCCTAATGTTTATTTCGCGTTTCGAATTAAAAACAAAACAGACACGAAACAGAGCTACGTAACACAATTAAGATGGGGAAAGGGGGAGTTAAATAAAGAACAAAAGAGCGAAAGCCACTCCGTTTTTCCCTCCCCCGGCTCCTTTCGTACCCTTTTATCTTCAACCTCGGCAATTTCTCTACTTTGGGCCGGTTTTATCGCCCCCAAGTCGACGAAGGAAAGGGTCCGTCCATAAAATAGCCCATCCAGCCGTCCAACAAAACAAGCGCGAAAAAAAAAAAGAAGCCAGCAAAGAAAGTTATTGCAAAAAAAAAAGCCCAGTCGACGACGAAGCTAATCAAATAATTTGTTCCTATATCTATCTATATATTGTTTGTTATTCTATATATATACCCGATTCCTTGCCTTCTTTTTCTCCTCAGGTCTGCCTCCTTAGCAGCCTCGGAAAAGACCCTAAAGAAATGAGGTTTTCCCCTCGTTTCCCGAGCGACTTTCTTCCACTCTAAGTCAAAAGAAGAGAGCGGGTGAAGAAAAAAAAAAAGTCGCAAATAAAACCCGAGCAGCAATCAATATAGTGGCGCCATCTCTATGTCGTTAATCGTACCACGGCCTAAATATTAGATAGCGCGCCGCGTGGTGGGCAATTGAGCATGGGCAGTTTGGGTCTCGCCAGCTTCATTGAGCTTTCATGGCAGCGTGCCAGTCGGTTTCGGTTGTGGTATGTGCGATCGTGCTCTCGTTTACTGTCTGATGTTGTGTTACGTCGGCGAAGTAAAACTTCAGGGTGCATCAGCGAAACCAACTTCGTGGTACCGCTGTCAGAACTCGCTTTCCAAACCAGAATACGTTCTGGTACCCGTTCCTTAAAAGCAAGTTGTTTATGTTGGGGTGAAGGAAAAGGGGAAAGAGAACAGCAAGGACGACATAAAGTACAGCCCGTTCTTAGCTCAGTTTCTCCAAAAAGGGGCCGCTGTTGTAATTCAAAAGAGGTAACGTCAGGTTACTCCGCATTAAAACGCCTTAGCTTCAGTATGTTCAAATTAACTGTGGTTTCCTCTGGCACAATTTTTACCAGAACAGGCTCCCTATGATAAACTCGATCCCTTTAAACACTTTTACATACTCCCTATTATAAACTCGATCCCTTTAAACACTTTTGCATACTCCCTGTTATAAACTCGATCCCTTTAAAAGCATGAGCCGCTGGTAAAACAAATGTCACTTTCAATGAGGCACCTTTGGCTGCAATTTGTTCCCGAGCTAAACACGCAAGTATAACGAGGGTCAGCACTCTGTTTCTACACTTCGCCATCTTGTCCTCCGTTTTTTCTCTTTTTTTTTTGCGCTGTTTTACTTTTTTTAATCTTGTACAGGGGGTTCCCGAGAAAAAAGACGCGTGTTTTTCGGAACGGGTTAATAAACTACGTATCGCAGAAAGCTCGAACTGCATGAGATTATGACGCTAGCGGGTGTAGAACGCGAAAGTTTGAGAACATGACATTACCTGAATGAACAGATAATTGAGAAAAACGAAATTCCTCAGTGAGCCGACGTTCACCTAAACTATAATATTGAAATGAGAGATGACATTGTGGCCGCCTAGAGTATCTATTTCAGTAAACAAATCATGTCAGCAAGAAAGAAAACAATATTCTCTTTTTTGTCGACAAGTGGTTTTCACTGATATAAATCCCACAAGTATCCACAATGTCGAGTTTTATTATAATATAAGGCTTAGTTAGACGTCGGCACAAAGACAAATTTTCTTTTCCTATATTATTTGTTGATCCGGGTAACGTCATGCTCCAAACTTTTGCGTTCTATCCAAACCGCTAGAATCCTACTTACACGGAGTTTCAGCTTTTTGCGTTGTATGGGTTATTTACCCGGGCCGAAAAACACGGTTCTGGATTTTCGGGAACAGATCTTGGAGAAATTTTGAAATAGCGAGTTTTCTTCTGTCAGAGCATCAAGGCTTCTTTTGCTGCGCGCGCGCAATCAAAAAAAAAAAAAAGAAATGGGATGTGTGTTTGTATAGTTTTCTCTAAACTGACAAAGCCTGGCAGATTGCCATGAGACGCGGCCGCCGAAATTGAAAAGGTAGGGCGGTACGAATGAGAGCCACGTGACGGGCGCCCCGCTGCGGCGAGACGTCGAAAGACACTTGTTCCGAGCGATGGAATGTCCGCTGGTTCTCCTCGCGTTCCTCGTGCTATCGCTTCTTTTCTCGTCGGGTTTGAAAACCATGTTTCGGGTCCTCGCCGCTGCAAAAGCTGTGCGCTGACGACCAGGTTCCCCGAGAGATGCTTTGTGCTACCAGATCCTCGCGCCCCAAATCTGCGACCGGGCACTCTATAATTCCGTCTTCGAACTGCCAGCCTTTCTGAGAATGGAGGAAGCCATGGTGTATGTTTAGACAGCCTAGAACTTAGTCAGCCTCAACGGGCGACTTGTCTCCCAGCTGTAGATGAGAAATGTAGCCAGTGCAGTACAACCCCTAGCCTGGGCTGTTGAACAAGCATCACGCAGCAGTTATACGTGACCGCACGCCGGTACGATGCTCATCCAGATCGAAATTGGCAGGGGTGAGGATTGAGCCCAGTATCCCTGAGTTCTGCAGCGCGAGCTTCCGCTGCACGTGCATCGAGCTGGTGTGCACTATACTCCGTTTCACCTTATGTTGTACCGCAGCCAAGGCTAGAAGCGCGAGCTCACAGCATTGGCAGCTGCCCTTAATGCACGAGAGCTTGTGCCGCCAAGATGTGCCCTAGAGCAAGGAGCTCGCGCTTGTAGCCTTTCCTGCGGTACATCATAAGGTGAAACAGAGTATAGCCCACTCGGCAACTGATCCCCCCCCCGCGCGGTTGCAACCTGCGTTGGTGCACGTGCGTTTGAGCGCTTTTTAATTTTTTTAGGAAACAGAGTTACGATGCTTCTGGATGAGCTATCATTTATGAACATTGAAATAGGACACAATCTAAGAGTCGGCGAAGGTGCATAAGTTGTGTAGGCGTTCGAATTATAATTAGGGTTAGTATATCGGCAGCACCAGAGCTTATCTACAACAATTAAATTTCTCACTCTCAAGGCTACCCGTAAAAAAGTGAAATATCAAAAATGTTTATGTTGTCAGCTTTCTCTAATTGACGCTTTTCGTTAATGTTTAATAGTCTCTCATCCATAATTCCGTAACGCATGTATCATGTGAAAGGGTCTACCACATTCTTACGACCCCATTTCCATATTACCACTGATATGGGTCATGTTCTTTATTCTCAAGTTAAGGTCTTAAACTAAAGCCCGGCGGGACATTCTACCTTTTCATGCTTTCTCAACTGTTCTCAAGAAAACGTTAAAAAGATTTATATATATATATATATATATATATATATATATATATATATATATATATATATATATATATATATATATATATATATATATATATATATATATATATATATATATATTATATTCAGCTGAACAACCGCGCAAACCGTAATATTCTCGTGAAAAGTTATAAATGGCAATAATACATTTATTAATAGAAATCAAAGGCTCAGGAAGTTTATACTTCTCCAATATATATTTTTTTTTCATTGGGCTTCAACTAGTTTGAACCTGTAAATAGAAATCGAAACGCTCTCACGCCGTTGGTCGATTATATTACAGGATGTGCTGCACCCTTGTTTCTTTTATCTGCAAATGCAATAAAAACACTAGAAGGATCTAAAAAATACAAAATAGAGTATCATACCATTTGTTAGGCTTCTCCAAAAGGCTGTTGTTGTTGTTTTTCGCTGCAAGAAACATGTGTTTTCCACGTGGTAATATTTTCGTTTTCAAGGCACCTTGAAAGTGGGTATGCGACGCGACTCACACGTACTTCCAACAGTAGGTCATTTATTGGCTTGTTTGTCTTGAGGTGACGAGAAAGACAAAAAACAAAATGATGCATCACTTTGGGTTGCGAGAACAATGGATAACACGACGATTCACAAACACCCCGATGAGATCGAGTACCGGTTGGAACTTGTAACCCAGTTTTAGCAGGGACACAAGTGACGACCATCCGAACTAGTCCGCCAAGGACGCAGTGCAAACTGTGATTTTAAAATTGACTCTTTCTGCTTAGTGTCGGTGACAGGTTAAGAATGCAGTAGACACTCCGCCTCCAACAGGCGTTCGTTGCCTTTTTCCGTAGTCTGGCTGCGCGTGCGGCAAAGTGTTATCAAAGGCTGAAAGGTCGTGCTCCAAGCAACCTGTCACCGACTGTACAGTTACTTTCGTAGCTGATATTGTGCCCCTCTGCCACCATTTTGCCTGCAGTGGTGGCAAAGACCAAGTGGCGCCTCCAATTGTTTGCTTGTCATCACGATATTTTGACAATTTTTGTCACACTTGGGCTGCTAACAAATTTGCCACCCAACAGCACAGCGCCATTTGCGCTACCTGCGGTTGTGGCTAAAGCGCTGAAACCTGCAATCTGGAATTTTAGTATTGGAAGCCTCTTGTCCATGAATTTTGGCAGCGCGGCTATAAGCCACTCAATTTCTCGTCACTTGAGACACGCGCCATTGTGGTCCTTGGCTGTTGACGTACGAGACCACGTTTTGAAAAACTATAACGAGAAGACGACCGGCAGTCATTTCGGCAATCTGAATGTTCTCAATTATATCTCTATTGCGAAAGCCGGCCATCGGCTATAAAATGACCGCGACGTTGGCCTTTGGCACTGCTTGAACTAATCAGCTCGTAGCGGTAGCTGCGCTTTGACTTCAGGTGAACTGAAGTACAGCTTTCCACAAAACCTAAATTTGACGTTCGTGTTTTTACAGCGTAAGGTCGGTTTTCTTTTGATGTGCGGCGTCACCGGTTTACGTTGTAGAGGATAAATATAGCCGGTGCAGTATCCCTGCTAGCCTGAGGTTTTAACCCCAGTCATGCAGTAGTGATACACGAACACACGCCGGTACGATGCTCATCCAGATCGAAACGGGCAGGGGTAGGGATTGAATCCAGGATCCCTGGGCTCTGCAGCGCGAGCTTTCGCTCCACGTGCTCCGAGCTCCGGTGCTCTAGCACAGTTGGCCACCGATCTCTCAAGTAGTACAACCATCAACACACGCCCTGATCTGTATTGGGACATCGAACATAACGTTTTATATTTCCTAAAATTTCCTGCACAAATGGCATTTGTGTTTTTAACACTTTTTTTTCTTGTCATTCGCCTATAAGCACAGTAATAGAATATTCACGTGATCTGTGAGGAAGTATACACGCCCGCACGTTGTCTTAAAGTGCATGTGCTTCCGTACTTTGTTTTCTTTACTACGTGGGCTGAGTTTTTAATTGGTGTTACCCTTTCGTTTCGTTTCAGTGTTTCGACACACAGAGCCTGGAACAAATGGATGTATACAAGGCCGTGAGCTTGACGTCGAAAGAGCTCCCTGTCACAGTGAGTTCTGTTCTCTGCACGCTCGTCAGCATTACACGAGCACCTCGGGTGTCTTTCAGTTCATTGCGGGCTCAGTGACCGATGAACCGACGCATGTAGTAAGCCTACGTCATTTGAAGCAAAATTCGTTCATAAGAGTATACATCAGCATACTTTCTTTAACATAAAGGCACGACCCTGACTTCCAACCATCAAGCGTGTTTATGGTATAGTAATGGTCGATTAAATGCGTGCGATTAATGATGGAGTTCCGTGATGTATGTCATATATTATAACTATCTTGGAGCGTTTCATATTGATCTTCAACGTTTATGTATTTCTTGAACCTGCTACAGGTACGATCATACCTCGGGCAGTCGAGGCACATTCGAAGGAAATGTACATTGGTTGTTATGAGAAAGTATGGCAGGTATAGCTTATTTCAGCAAATGCACTTTGATTAGTAATGGCGTAAATCTTGGGCCATGCCACATGCTACCTTTAAATGTCACTTAACTCCATCATAATTATTAGGTAAATTCACTAAAGTAAAATATATGGGTACCATACTCGAAAGAGAGAGATACTTTATTTTAAGACTACTCCTAGTCAGAGTAGTCGTTTACTCGAAAGAGAAAAAGTGGTTTAAAATTGACAATGTCTTCAATATTATTCAAATTTACATGAATTTTACCGTGGAGGGTATTCAACTGCTTTTATTAGTGTTGTCTTTATTTAATCTGACGCCGGTTGGCACAAAAAAATTAACTGAGGTGGCTTCTGTAGTTTCAAGACAATCATCGGGAACGAAATACTAAGAATATATTATTATTATTATTATTATTATTATTATTATTATTATTATTATTATTATTATTATTATTATTATTATTATTATTATTATTATTATTTTAAGGTACGGAACTATTTCTTTTAAATTATGTGACATATAATACCTTTGAATGTCAGAATAACAAATAAATATGTGATAACACACATGAAGACAAGATTTCGTTCACAGATTTTTGTATTACTATTTCCCATTTCTTTTCTTCACTACGTCTCTGCCTTCCAGATTACTCAGTTAGTCCGAGAGAAGTTGCGATTGTGTTCCAACGAACTCATCCTGTAACGAATGTCATTTTCAGATAATGCAGTAAATGCTCCCCTGTGCCAGCGAACAACTGAGATTCAGGGCGAATGTCAATCGCTGGTAATTACATTAATTTTGTCGTGTGACAGGTTTAGGGACATGTGTAACAGGTGTTACAGGACAAAGTGTAGTGGCATACCAATAATAATAATAATAATAATAATAATCATTTCATCATTTATTTTCCTTGAGGGCCCCAGGGGCATTATACAAGGGAGTGAACACAATAAAAACATCAACAAAAATAGTTAATAAAAACACACTGTAACCTTATACTTGTATTTCAGAAAGAAAGAAGTTAACGGCTGCAGCCAGAATTATAATAATAATACTGACAAAAATAGTAATAATAAAAATAATAATACCAACTCATTTAAGAAGCACGAAAGGGGATGACAACTGGGTACATTTCCGTCAACTATTATAGTAAACCTTTATATCTTGGAAGAGAACCATTGCCACTAATTGGTGACGTTTAGCGTTATATCGACTCGCCAACATTAAGGAAAATTATAATTTGGCGTAGGAACCACTACTTGTATACAAATTTTTAACCGCAGTTGGCTTTGACGTGCGTCCTTTTACTCATATTTTTGCTGACGATTGCTTTTATTTAACACTTAATACCCTACAGCGATGACTAAGCGAGTCGAATTTGATCAAAGGTCGACGAGTAGCCTGAAAGGAGGAGACTATCTCTCAACTCCTCCTCTCCATTTGAGAATGAGAGAGACCTTACTCCTTTCTGCGGGTAGTACCTCAGAGTCTCGCTTCTCTGGAAAGAGGAGAAGAGAAGATTGCTATAGGGAAGACGGCTTCTCCTGCGACCACAGCTTTGCTCGCAGGAGGAGCCGTCTTCAAATCGTCATCTTCGATTTCTCTGATCACCAACAAACAAGAAAATTCGGTTTGTCGCCCACACAGATGAAACATGCCACTAGAGGCGTGATTGTTCGATCTCCTCCTCAATAAGCCTGTCAAAAATAGGGTGCCTTTATGCACTTTTCTAAGGATGATAGCATCTGACAAATTTTTTCCGAATGCTTTTGTTTCTTTTTTGTTCCTGAGCGCGTGAAAACGCGGCACCCGGCACCCGCTCTTGGCACTGACAGTGCTGCGGCGGTATTTTGTTACAGGCTATTTTTATTTTTATTTTTCCTGAGTGCGCGTGCCGCCGGCTTCCGGGTACTATACTCCGCTCACCGTTAAAGGGGCGATGCAACAATTTTTGAAATTTGCGCAACAACCACTTAAAACGGATCCTTGACGTTAATGACCTATGAAACGCGCGTTCGTTTTGCACCCCACGCCATATAAGTCCCAGAAAAAAAATTGAACAGCGTTAACCCTCTCAACTCGCAGCCAGAACAAGCGGCCACGTGATCTGGAGCTCATTATATGCCGCCAATGTTGATCATAGCCACGCGCTGGGGTTGGCAAAGCACAGGACACGCGCTGAGTTCCAGACATTGTTATGGCTCGGCTATTGTCGTCATTGCATCGATTGGACACGGGCCACTACCCGAATGCTTCTCGAGCTAGTAATTATCACGAGCCCAAATCGAGTGCCCACGCAATGCTCGGGTCGAATCTATGAACCGCATTCAAATATCGTCATATGGGTGTACTGCGGTCCCCACGTTACGTCATCAAATTTTGCAAAGGAGAGATTGCATAAAAATGATCGCTTTTGTCCTTGAAATTACACCGCAACAAAGGAGTGTCTTGGCCAGTGGCGTTGCGTGCGAGTATCCTTGAGTCCCACTAGTACCAGTAAGCTCGTGTAAAGTGAAAAACATTCCAATTGAATATCGTTGCACCGCTCCTTTAAGCTGAGACTAGGAGCTCCGCTTTCAGCGCGAGCTAGCTGGCTTCCGCAGGGCTTTGGTTGCGCGTACCTGCGCGTTCACACTTGTTTTAGCAAGGGCAGAAAGCTCGCGCCGAAAGCGGAGCTTCTAGTCTCAGCTTAAGGGAGAACAGAGTATAGGAAGTATTCACTGGACGCCATATTTGAGGTCAATGTTTAAAGCGCATGCTTACAACGAGCTCACATTAATAAGCTGCTAAGACCAGCAATCTTGATGGTGCGAAATGCACGTTGCAAAAGAGCTGTGGAAGCTCGCCGTCATCACGCGCTCAGCAGTCACGCACACAGCTATGGCCGCCAGTGAATACTCCATATACAAAGAATGGCATCACACTAAGCAGAAGGACCTTGAGGCATCCCAGTCACAAATAACCGTCGCGTACGTGTGACAGACTAGTCGGTACCGGATATTTCTGTCTGTCGCTCTAGCGACACTCGGGCATAAAGAGCCGATGGATTTCCGAAAACCGCAGAAAAAGAAAGACAGCCATTGCTATAACTAGCATACGACGCCGGCGTTCCGCGTCTCCGAACGCCAAAACCCGACGCCACTACTTCCTCTGCGCGAGGAGCAGGCAACAGTCTTCGTCGTCCTGATTGGAAGGAGACTGTGGGTAGAAGAAAAGGCAGCTAGCCTTTGCGACTACCCAATGCTCTTCCAGTCAGAGCTCGGCGCTTCTCGCGCAGGGTGCGACGTTAGAGCACCAAGCTCTGACGTCACCCACTGTCTCCCTCCAAGTAGGGCCAACAGGACCGTCGTCTGCTCATCGCGCAGGGGGACGGGGAGCAACGGCGTCAGGGTCTGGTGTTCGGGCGCGGAAGGCCGGCGTCGTCAGCTATTGCTAGCAACCACTGTCTTACCTCTTCTGTGGCTTCCGGAAATCCACCAGATTTTGTTTTTACTAATGAGGACTTAACCTTCGAGAAGTCGGAGAGGAAATACCTCGAAGGGGTACGTTGTTTTTCTCGACTGACAATTAGAGTCGGTAACAGGTCAAGGACAAAGTGGAAGCTCCTCTCACCTCTTTCCACTTTAGCAGTGTGAAGGCTGGACAGGAGGCGACCTGGGTTCAGTCCCCAGCGCTGCCCGTTTTGATCTGGATGAAAATCGTACCGGCTTGCGGTTGTGTAGCACTACTGCGTGATGCACGTGAAAAAGGCTCAGGCAAGCAATCGTACTGTTCTAGCTAAGGTTATCCTCTACAGCGTGAACCGGTGTGTACACACCTCAAAGGCAGGCTAAGCGTAGTCGAAACATAGTAAAATAATCCGTGTATGGTATGTCGCGCGCAAATATTTTCCTTGAATTGGTGGTCTCACTTCATATGGAGCACGGGTACCCAAGTGACTCGCGATATAAAGCCCTTGATGTTCGCGAGCCCCTACTTTTCGCGGATTTCGCTAATTCAAAATTTTAAGAATTTAAGAGCACGTAAGAATTTCAGTCTCTAACCACACCCCTGCCCTGCCCCCACCCCCCCCGTCCCCCAATAAAACCTAGAATCTGCGAAATTTTGTGGCCACGAATACGTCCCCTCTGCCTGATTCGCGAAATATTGCGGCCGCGAAAATAATGGGTTTCACTAGTACCTTGACCTATACGCCTATTCACACAGAAGCTTTTGTCTACGTTGTCTACGCGGATGGGATTCAACCGCGAGTCGCCGGAGCATCATTGTTCCGTATGCCGCGGGTCAAACTGCATCTTGAATTGATTGCCATGCTTCATACGAAGCACCGTACTGATGAGTTGCGGTTGTAACTCGACGTAAATCCTGAGAGCATAGTCAAACGTAGACGGACGTAACTGTGTGAAGGGGCCTTTGGTGCCCGAAGCATATTCAAACGTAATCACACCTAATAGTGCTAATCGGCCTAATAATAAAAGGAGTAACAGGAAAATGTTTTTATACAAGTACATTGCTTCATACACGGCTGGAATGTGAGAATTTATCCATAGTGTTTTTTCTAAGACGGCAAATAACTTTTTTAGGAAAGTAGGACACTCGATTTAGAGAACCGATTCCTTCGAGGCAACGTTACTCTCCACGGTGGACGTCAAGTAGGGAGTGTAAAATCGATAATGAACAAATTAATTACTTAAAATCTACTAATTAACTTTTTCAAATATTCGCTTCAGCTGGCACAATCTAATCAAAAATATATTACCCGTCGTTAAAATATTCCATATCAAGTTGTAGAAATGAGACAACGAAATGCTGCCGCGCGCTAATTTAGCTCGACCGGTTAATTTCTACCTTCCTCGTAAATTTTGCGGGTTCTGGCCCCAGTGCGAGCGCATGGTTTTCGCGGTACGTTTTTGTGCTCTCATGAATAATGTATAAGTTTCCTTCGGCAGATGTTAGGGGCACTCTATGCTACAAAATATGTCTCTACCCCGTGGCGGACATACATAAACGTACCCTACTTCACATATATATTATTTTGAAAATATTTGAGGCAAGCTTTACGCGTGGACTCTGAGAAACATATTTCAAACTGGGCGATGTGGTCATTACACTATGTCTTTACACGTGCACGTAAATATGTAGAATCGTAGGCTACATCAAGTTGTATTTTAAACAAGCAAGGTCTGCACTTGTCTGTTTGTTTGGGCGCCAACACAGTTAAACTTGCGTCGGTACAATTTCCTGTGCTTTTATTTATTCAGACCTACTGCTGGCTTTCTGCCAACAGATTGAGGCAGGTGGGCCTGCCTGAATTTGTTGGCACGAGCTCTTCACTTTCTAAAATCTCTAGCCAGCCACACACGAGCAAGAAAGCACTCGTCTGAATACGCAAGCGGAAGCGAGATACGTCGATCGGTGGTGAGCATAACTCGCTACGTCATGAATCCTGGGAAAGTAAAGCCCCTCAATGTGTATGCGTTCGTCTTGCAAGTAGCGTCAAATGCGCGAGTGCACGAGGCCCGTGCCTTGAGCGGCCCTTAGAAACAAATGGCGGCGCAGCACTGATATAAGCGGCCCTAGGAAGCGAATGGCGTTGGAGCACTCACTCGTGGCACATGTCTTGCTCGTTTCCACAACAGCGGTTGGTGGTACTTGAAAGCGTAAATTTTATCAAGGCTCATGAAATGAGCGATTTCTCCTAGACCTCTACATTCTCGATGAGCCGGTCTAAATTCATTGGTGACGGGTAGTTTAATGGAGACGTTTGTTGTTTAAATACCGAGATTTTGTTATCTGCACTCTCCGGCAAAACAAGAGCACGTCCTCGGACCGCCACCACATGCGGCGCCAGTGCATGACGGCACTGAAAAATACGTTTCCTGTCTTCAAATCCGCAATAACTCCAATACCATTCTAAGTGATCTGTGGATATGAGCATTATTGATAACTTGATGGGATACACAGTGCCATAGACGCTTATATTGGTGAGGAACGCTTTCAGTACGATGATACTCCATTGTGATCTTGGTGCAACTGGCTCACAACGACCCTTTGGAAACTTCGAAGATTTGAGTGGACCGAAACGGTGATTGCCATGGCACCTTAGACTGAGCCGCCAATCCCCTTGCGACGGTTGATCGTCTGTATCTTAGTATTTGTTTGTGTCCGGCTTGCAGGCAGGGAAGGAAATGGCGCTACTTTCCCAGGATCCAGTGACTTTAGTGGGCGCCAGATATGCGGATATGTCCTTCAAAAAAGCTGTACGGGGCACGGGGTGCGCTGGCGCACTTGTTTCTGCTTAAGGGGTGCTGAACCGAAATCTGGATTCCACAAAACACGGCGGCAGAAGCGTGCAACGGAGTGCTAGAACACCAAAACATCACTGATACAGCAATATCTCGAACGGATGACCGTAATTTTCTAAAAAAGGAGGCGCATTTGACAGGTACGTTGACGTCTTGTTTAGTCGAGGAGGAGAGGAAACGGCCTCGCGTCTTCTCCGCCTCGCCGGCTTGAGGGGCGAAGCGAAGAGAGGAGGAAACTAGGTATGCTTCATGTCACGCGCCTCGTCGGCCTCGTTCAATCTCGACTTCTTTTAAAATACGGCCGTCCATTCGAGATACCGCCTTGCGAGAGGTGTTGTAGAGATTGTAGCGTCCCGCCTACCGCTCCTGCATTGTTTTCTGAAATCCGAATTTCGGTTCACCATCCCTTTAAGGGGTCATGACACGATATCGGTTTGGAATGTTCATGACTTTGCAGAAGCGTACTGTTCCTAGTCTGGCCCAAGTATTATCGCACCAATCGCCACTAATTCAGAAGCTTCTTGGTCGCGGTGAAGTTGCGAGGATAAAATGGGACCATTTCTTTCAGTCTTGCCTTCGTAAGGCTTGATGACGTAATTGTGGGGTCGAAACCACCCGCCTGACGGCAGTCGAGAGCGGCTCATGGTGAAGTCCCATGATACTTCTTTTACAAGTAACGACAACCAGTACAAATGACAAAGCTACATTCCGCTGGAACGAAATGGCGGCATTCAGCTCAAACCTCTGCTGTGCGCCGCCATTCACTCACTAAAACCTGCACCGTCACGGAGTCGACACTTCAAAGAATGTCGCTACTTGTAGCAAGCTCTTATCTAGGGACTTCAGCTCATGGATTGGACACGGGAATTGCGTGAACACTTGTGTCCAAGCACTGCGTTGATGAGAATAGCCAAACTCTAACAATGCCTGTAGCACAGCACGCGTTTTCTACTTTGCCAACCCCAGCGCGTGGCTATCATTAACGTTGGCGGCATAGGAACACTGTAGCATAGGATAGGCACCAGGCCACGTGGCCACTTGTTCTGGCTCCGAGTTGAAGAAAATAAACAATGCTTATATTTTTTTTGGCGACTTCCATTGTTCTAAAGAAATACCAGGGGCAAGTTTATTCTGTTTTTAACCTTAGGGAGTGAATCTAAGTAGTATTCAGCGAATTGCATTTTTTAATCGTTTCTTTGTAACTTTACTGTGGCTTCTGCACGCGCTCCTCATAAGGATTCATAGGGTGAAGCTTTCAGTTTCGCAGCGCGGTTAAGCTTCCCCCACGCACCACGCAGATGACTGCCGTATTAAAACAAGCCACCAGATTGCGACTTCTAGAATTTGTCAACCATGCTCCGCACCAGTACAAGTGCTCAGAAAATGTAGCTAAAGAACACTCCGAGTAAATACTTTATAATAACGACAGACCTTAGGAAATGCATGTGCTTTGTTTGGGCTAAGTAATTTCGTTACACTTTTTATTAGAAATTTTCATTGCCTAGTAGTGGTCTCAGTTTATTTAATATTAATAATAACATTACATTAAGGAAACTCTTGCACAAAAGACCATATGTTGTATGCACCAAAGAGTTAAACTTGATTTCATCGCAGAAAGAATTAAGCGAAACTATTCATATTTTGAAAACTCGCAGAACATAATCATACCAAAAACACTCTCGATGAAAGCCTTTGGCGAAATATCCAAGTCCCGTAAGCATTACAGCCTTCCGAAATTAAGTTTAGCCGACGGTAGACACATACCCAAGTGGATATCACGAAGCCTGTGCATTCAAGGTGCTAACACAATGCGACGCACGGATTGAATTCAAGCGCTGTGTCAGCGTTAACTTCTCTCTGCTGTCCAATCAATGAGTTCTCACATACTGGGAATTAAAGGCTCTTGAAGCGGTAATTTTCATGAAGGACTTCACTCAGGTCGGCGTTTTAGTACAGACCCGGTAAGTTCTTTGTTTTTTTCTTGGTTATTATTAAAATTAAAATGTATCTCAAAGGACGGTACAGTTCCATCTGCCGTTGTCAGAACAAACGCAAGGTGCCCGACCAAACCTTTGCTTTTCTCGTCAGTAGCATAATAAAGCTGCACTTATATCTGCATCACTAGATGCAACTGAATTTTTTTAAAAGATATACAGGTGTTTTTCTTGTTTTTTTTAGCTGAACAGATTTTCAAAGAGATTTGTATAAAAAAAGCCGCTGAAAGCTACACTTATGAGGTTTCTGCAGTTGAGTTATACAGTCACGGGGACATAGTATAGGGGCTAATCGTAGCGATCAGTCGGCTACTTAAGTGAAATTTGTTAATTAACTGTTTAATTAGTGAAAATAGTACATATGGTTTCTAATTAAAAACTTGCTGAGCGTCATCGAAAACCACTAAATCAGTAATCTTTAGAAAGACTTCTAGCTAGGGTGACCAGACGTCCGGTTTTGGCCGGGACAGTCCCGTTTTTGAGGTCCGCTTCTGCCGTCACGTATTTTTGTCCCAACAATGGGTAATGTCCCGTTTTCGCAGCAGTGCGTAGTTTCGAAATTGGCACTAAGCGAGTTGAAGCAAGTCGAAAATATGCCTACTCGTTGCAAGTTTATTTTACAAAAAAAAAAGAAACGTAGGTACTTTAATACCTTTACCCAGAGAGTAAAATTTAGAACTGTTCTTGCCCACAAACACGTTTTCTTTCGCGAAGACGCGTGTGTAGAAATATTTCTTTTTGTAACTGGATATAGCACACATGTAGGATCACGGTTGATCACACTACACTATTTCTCGAAAATGGCGAAGAAACGCGCGTGTGTGTTCAGCGGTGGACCCTTGTCACTAAAAGCATTGAAAAGAAACTAGAATATTGGAAATCTTCAGGTATATGCAGTCTGTGAGAGTTGGGGGCAAGCCTTTAAAGAGGTGAAAACAGAAAATGTATGATGCGCCGAGATTTCCCGGGTCGTGGAACTGACTCTGTGCTTCCTTGGAACCACGGCTCCAGTGGAGCGCGTCTTTTCAATTCTGAACTCCATGTGGGTATGCTAGAAGTCTCGCGTTTTTGCCTCAACCTTGCGAGCAATGCTACTTGTGCGGTTGAACTTCCCAGATAAGTGCGCACGCTTTTACAACCGAGTCTTGCAGTATACAGTCCTGCTTAGAAAACCTTAGTTGTCGGCAAAATACGCCCACACCATCGAAGTGACACGAAGCAGGGACCTTCCAAATGAGTGCATACAACTGAACTCTGAGTGTGACTGTTTCCTAGGGCTTAGTGCAATACGGTAACGTTTTGAAAGAAGAGCAGTTATTTCATTAAATGTTTTCTCTTAATTTTAATTTTTAGTACGCCATCCCCCCCCTCCCCTTTCCCACCGCCACCGCTGGGATGTCCCGTTTTCTACCTTGAGGAATATGGTCACCCTACTTCTAGCGCGTGAGAAGAGCAGCAGTGCGTTAGAGTTAGCACTCTTGCAGCAGGAGCAAGGCTACGGGGGGGGGGGGAGATCGAACAGTCACGCGTCTAGCGGTACGCTTCAGCTGTGGGGACAACAAACCGAATTCCCTTGTTTTTTGTTTGTTTGTTTGTTTTTGATCAGAGATATCGAAGATGACGATTTGAAGGCCGCTCCCCGTGCGACCAAAGCACTGGTCAGAGCGAAGCACTCGTGCCCAGACCGTGCTAGGCGAGCTTCCATTGCACTGTTCTTTGTGTTAGTAAACACAGGGGCTGCGGGGACAACACGAAAAGTAGCGCAGGTGCGTCGATGCGAGGCACGTGCAGCGTGCAGCCCTTGGGAAGATCATGGCGGCACAGCGCAGCACCAGCTAAATTTCAGACGCCGTCAGATTTCCCAGAGTGGCGCGCGGCACGTGCCTCGAGCATTTCTACAACGATGATCGCGCCACTTTTCCCCAGGATGAGCGGCTCGAACAACACACTCGATAACGCGCCCCTCTATGCTCCGTTTCGCGTATGTTGTACCGCAGCGAAGGCTAGAAGCGCGAGCTCATGGCGTGGCAGCTGCTCTTGGTGAACGAGAGCTTGTGCCGCCAGGATGTGCACTGAGCAAGGAGCTCGCGCTTGTAGCCTTTCCTGCGTACAGACTGGGTGAGCAGAGTATAGCTCAATCTCTTGCCCAATACCTGTGCCATAACGCGCCTGCGCGATTTTTTCGTCTCTTATCAGAGCCTCAGCCTTGTACCTGCTGCACCAGTGGTAACTTCAGCGCACTACTACGCTTCTCACGCGCTGAAAGTCTTTCTTAAAATTGCTGATTTAGTGGTTTTCGATGACGCTCAGCAGGTTTCTAATAAAAAAACTATGTCTATTTTCACTAATTAAAAATTTAATTAACGACTTTATTTAATTAGCCGACTGATCGCTACTATTAGCCCTCTGTGCTATGTCTTTCTGGCCGTATAACTCACGGGCACAAACCGCAAAAGTGTAACTTTCAGGGCATTTTTTTGACAAATCTGTTCAGCTTAAAAAAAAAAAAAAAACTGTATACACGAACTCATCTCTGTGACGTCACGGCGCGGTGGTGGCGCGCCGGTCGCACTTCCGGTCTGGGGCTGTGGGCAGAAGTCCCCATGCCAGACGTGTATTCCTGCGTTGTTTTGAAAGGAATCAGACAAAAACCTGCCTTATCGTCAAAACGCCGCTACTGGGGCCGTACCAAAAGTGTCGAGAAAGGTTTGAAGGTCAGTTTTCACGTGGTCGGTTCGTCCGAGAATATGGATATGTGCCGGGAAAAGGGAAAAGCAGACGCCGTCGGACAACGATTGCTTGGGCGGGAAGCACTTTGGGTTGAATTCACGGATACTTGTGGTCATCAGATTTATTTGTTTTGTTCCAACATAAACGCCAGAAAACCGCCAAGTTGTGCGGACCACCTGCGGATTACGTTCAGTGCGTCTTCAAGTTCAAACGGCCGCCTGATCGTTCAAACTGTCGTCTGCTCTTTCAAACGTTTCTGCTTGTCGTCTGCTCTCTTAGACGACGCCGGCCCGTAGACCAAAAGTTGGCCCGGTCCTTGCAATAAGAAGTAAGTGCAGGCCTCAAAAGACCTAAATTTGAAGGTTGGTAAGCAGGCTCGTCGTAAACAGTAGATACAAGGTGATGTTGATTATTGTTACCAGCGGCCATCACCGACTTGTTCTGCCTGATTCACTTGGTCCGATTCTGCTTGCGATTTTCAGTATTGACGTCGACCATCTCAGCTACGGTTCACGCTTTTGCAGCCCGAGTGACGTCACGACTGAAAATTGCTAGCGAAATCTCATCAGGTGAATCAGGCTTTAGCGTATATTCTGCGGCGTCCACGCGGAGTGAATCGCCGCATGTCAGATTATTCACTCGAAGTTTCGCGGTGTAACGAGCCTCGTTAATTTCGCTGACGCTGCTCATGCAGTCAGACATTGCCAGGAAGACGTAGAATCAACAATTCGATTGCGAAAAAGGGCAGGGGGACTCACACTGACGCCGATAACATCGCGTTTCAATGGTTTGTTTATGGGCGACGGCGCGCTTGTTGCCCACACCCCCATCGCGCATGCGCGGCGCCGGTGGCGTCCGCTAGGGGCGCTCCGGGCGCTCCGGTTTGTTTGTAAACATGAGTTGGTGTATAGTTTAGCTATAATACTCGCCCCTCAAAATGCGGTATTGGGATCACTAAAGTCCTCAGGTCTGCTTCCAGAGCAGAAGCCTAGAAGAAAAGCCTGTTCTAGCTTAATTGTATATTACGACCCATTGGACAAACAGTGGCTCAGAAATCGATTGCTTATCTTTTGTTCATCTAGTGTTCTGAATGTGCAAGCATAAATACAATCTACCTCTAACACTACTAATCGCAACGAAAGCAGCAGCCACTTTCCAATGCCTGTCATTTGCAAGCAAAATAAGAAGCAAATAGATATTTTTTGACGTTTAGTTTTAGTACTTTGTCATTCTTACCCTTTCCAAACTACACCCATATTCTTATAACAAATTTCGAAAGTTCATTTAGGCTTTTTTTATTTTTCTTTTTAAAGTAAAAGCGAAGAAAAAAATAGAACTTTATTTATTTCCTCGCCTTCAATGAGTTTCACGAGCGAAAAAATTATATTAGACTCATTTTAGAACAATCAAATAATAAAAGAAACAGCTTGCGCTCCGAGTTTTACTTTGATAACGAATATATTGCGCTATTTTATCTCCGGCTGTAACATCATTGAACAACTGAAAGATTTAAAAAAAAAGGAAAAAAATGTTCTCTTATTCTTTTTTTTTCGTAAGCGATGAAACATGTTAAAGTCGAAGGAGCACAGGCGACAAGCAAAAAGTGGGCAAAATACAGAACCCGGACATTGAAGACAAATCCACTGGAAAAAGAGAAAGCAACTGACCATAAGTAAGCCAAAATTCCAGAAACCGCTCGAAGAATCTGTCGTTTTTATTGTTCTTCTTTCCCGGTTTAGCCCCACTTCTGCGAGGATGAGATTGCGCTCTGCTGCTCGCGGTCTGGAGACTCGAGGAGAGATAATCCCTCTGGATTTTTTAAAACTAGCGCCCGGATTAGACGCAGTATTTACGGGACCCGCACCAAGAAAGCACCATTATAAATCGGGCAGCATGCTTCTGAACGCACCGGCAAGCACGAACGAAATAAGAAACAAAAATCCGTCCAAAAATGGCATTGGATTCTTTCCACACAAAGCGAGTTCAAGATTATCAAGAAAAAAAAAAGGAGTCTCAATTATTGCTCTTCTTGCCTCGATCGCCATCTTTGCGTTTTGCTGATGATGGTGCTGGACACAACAGCATTCGGAATTTAAGGCGTTCTCGTGGACAAACTCTATCCCTTGCGTCGTTTTTTTTTTTTTTTTTTAGGGGGTTGCGGGAGTTTTATTTTGGACCCAATCGAAGAAGTACTTGTCATTCTTTCAGGTCGCCATCGCTTGTACACGAGATGGGAAGGTTCTCCCCTTGCGACTCAGTCGATAGTAACCGGGAAGAAACTGAAAGATTCCTCAATATTGTCTCTAGAGGTCCGGATATGTTTCGTTTTGTTTCCGTTTCATGTTTTTTTTTTTTCTTTGTAGGTTTACGCGTTACTGCACGCTTGCCTGGGCTTTCGTTGCGCCGTTTCAGTGTCGTCTACTGCTCGGGAGGGACGCGACATCCTCTGGGCGGAGAAATGGGGCAGAAATAGATTGCGATCCGAAGCGAAGAATTGTGAGCACCCCCTCCCCCCCCCCTCCCCCGCTCTCTCAATTTATCGGCATACTGCGGGGAGTTCGACCTCTATAAGAATCGCGCTTTCTTCTAACAAGGGTTTCCCTTTCGTTTCCTGTTGGTTTTCAACTCCTTAGATTTTCATGTTGCTGTATGAAAAAGTAGTTCGTTTATTTTGGTCTTGTTAATCGATACTGCTGAATGCGTCTGTTGATCTCTCCATCGTTATGTTGAAAGAATAAACATATAGCGATCATATTCGTTTTGCAAAGAGGTCACATGTAATTGCTCTTCGTGAGTGGGAGCTTCTCATTGAACGTCCTAGCTGATTCCGGGTAAATTATGGTGTTGGTTTCTCTGACGGAATACTTGGCTCACCATATATCCTGCGTGCTTAGATTAATAAATCTCAAATTAGGCGCATAAATAACGCATGAAAATATGAGTGGCTTTTTCAACAACGTAAACAGTTTCTACAGTAACCGCGCTCTCGAGTCTTTTACCTGGATAGTCACAGCTTCACAACGCAGTGTGTCTGAAGCACGTGGTTTGGTGAGTGTAAAGGGTCGTTCACCACAGCTGCGTTTGACTGCGTCAAGACTGCTTGCGTGGAGCTGTTACCATGGCGACCTTTACGACGAGCCAATGGGAGGGGCTCTGCTGCACCACGCTATGCAGCGCAACGCAATCGACGCAATTGTGTGAACGAGCCTTGAATGATGGCATGCCGAACATTTGGCGCATATTTTGACACAAAGCAAAAGACGAGCTCTTTGTGCCCAATCACATCAGCGTTCATTCCAATAACGCAATGAGGGAAGTCAAACAAGAAACTGCGTTTAACTTGCACAAAATTCTACAACTTACACGCGCAATGAATAACTTTTGTTCCATATTATATCCGTTTTATACTTTGTTTCACCTTAAAGGGGTGATGAAACGATATCGGGTTGGAATGTTCATGACTTTGCAGAGGCGTACTTGTCATTCTCTGGCCCAAGTATACTCGCACAGGCCGCCACTGATTCAGAAGCTTCTTTGTCGCGGAGAAATTGCGAGGATAAGCGAAGACCATTTCTTTCAGTCTTGCCTTCGCAAAGCTGGATGACGTAATTGTTAGAACAAAGCCGCCCACCTGACGACAGTCGAGCGCGGCTCATGGATTAGGCACGAGAAATGCGCGAGCACTCGACTTCGCCTCGTAACAATCAATGCCTCAGCGAACACTCGCGTGGTGGCTCGTGTCCAGCCACTGCGGTGATAAAACATAGCTGGGGCTCAGCACGCGTTTTCTGCTTTGCCAACCCCAGCGCGTGGGTACGATTAATGTGACGGCATAGGATAGGCATCCGGCCACGATGCCGCTATGTTCTGGCTCTGAGTTGAAAGGGTTTAACTCTGATCTCCACTAGGGGCTGGATGGCGCATTGAGCAAACAGGTATGAAGCCACCAGAAGTAAGCGGCTTGTCCAGGAAGTGAGGATCGACAGGCTTTCCCCTCTTACGAGCGGTGGCCCAAACAGTGCCCAAGGCGCTTGATTTGCTTTGTCACAGCAAAGAACCTGCTTGTAGCGCAATAGCAGCTCATGCAGACCGATAATTCTTCTTAGAAGCCATTTGGTGCGTGAAGAATTGCAAGATTCTAGTTGATTAAGTGTACATGCACCTACGTTCAAATGCCTCATTCTCAAGACTGAATACAGCGAGCTGTGCAACGATATTCAGTTGGAATGTTTTTCACTTTACACGAGCTTACTGGTACTAGTGGGACTCAAGGATACTCGCACGCAACGCCACTGGCCAAGAAACTCCTTTGTTCCGGTGTAATTTCAAGGACAAAAGCGATCATTTTCATGCAATCTCTCCTTTGCAAAATTTGATGACGTAACGTGGGGACCGCAGAACACCCATATGACGATATGTGAATGCTGTTGATAGATTGGACCCGAGCATTGCGTGGGCACTCGATTTAGGCTCGTGATAATTACTAGCTCGAGAAGCATTCGGGTAGTGGCCCGTGTCCAATCGCTGCAATGACGACAACAGCCGAGCCATAACAATGTCTGGAACTCAGCGCGTGTCCTGTGCTTTGCCAACCCCAGCGCGTGGCTATGATCAACATTGGCGGCATATAGTCGGCTCCAGATCACGAGGCCGCTTGTTCTGGCTGCGAGTTGAGGGGGTGAACGATGCTCGTTTTTCTTTAATTTTTTGGGGGACTTCTATTGCGTGGGGTGAAAAACGAACGCATGTTTCATAGGTCATTAACGTCAGGCATCCGTTTTAAGCGGTATTTGCGCAAATTTCAAAAATTGTTGCCTCGCCCCTTTAAAGGGATTGTCAAAACCAACGTAAAAATGCAAGAAAGCGTGAACCAAAACATTAACTAAATGCACTATAAAACCCGGCAGACACTCGACTTCCGGGTCAAGCATCGAACTTCCCGTGACTTCACTCGCGCCCGACTGGGAGCGCGGCTAAACGCCATCCAGCCATCTATAGTAAAGATCAGTGGAAATAAACAATGCTTATTTCTCGTTTTTTTGTTATTGGGCGACTGCCATTGTTTAAAAGGAAAAACTAAGGCCCGTTTATTCGGTTATTAACGTTGAGGAGTGATTCTAGTAGTATGTCACGAAACTCCGGCCAAAGTTTGCTATTGGGACCGGAGCTGCCGCTAGCGGCGCCACCGCCGCTAAGTAGGGGACGAGCCACTGCCGGTGCTGTGCGTCTACGATGCTGTTTACCGCTGTAGTAGCGCGAAATTATGCGCGTACGACATATTTTTTGTAACTTTTGTAATGTATATTCAGCGAAGACTTCCATAAAACAGTTCTTTACCGTACACTTTTAGTTGAGGCATGGTGGACTTCGTTCACAACTCGCTAACGTCGAGGCTGGGTGAGCGACGCTCGTAACTTTACTACCACTCGGCGGGAGACGCCAGCGCGAGCGAAGCTATACGCACAGTAAAGGCCTGTTCACACATGCAGCGGAGCGCTGCAAGCGTAGCGATAACCTCGCGCTAAGCGCCTGCTGACGGCAGCATTCATTAGCTTTGTATCTCACCGTCAAAACTGTTGCTCATGGCAGACGATAAGTAGCTGACGACACGTGAGGCGCTACATAAGCGCTTCGCTGCATGTGAGAACCGGCCTTAATGCAGAAAAGTACACAGCTTCGAAACAATATGGTAAACCGTTACCGCGAACGTGTTCACACCTGGCTATGCACAATAAGGACAAGAATTCCTTGCAAGATAAGTTTTTATTCACGGTACATAGAACACACTGATTAAAGTTTTTGATCAACAAAATATCAATCACTCTCAGTTCCTTACGTTACTTACTATTGATGGCGATTCATGTTCGGGGCTTACCGCGCAGCTTTTGCAGACTTTGCGTTTGCCTTCATGATGCACTGATCAAAAATCAACTTCTCGTGCACGTGGCGAGAGTTTCCGAAGATTCTGCTCCTCTTTGTTGTTTCTGCGTGTTTGCGCTGTCATCTTTGCAAGCTTGAGTTGGCACCGGCGAAGCTGTTGTTTCGAAGCTTTCAGCTGAGCCAGCTGGGCCTTTGCTTTCTTAGACTCGAGGCAACAGAAGACGGGCTTTTCCGTCTGGCAAGCTTTGTCCAGACTTCTGTCACTAATTTGTTCTGCAAGTGCAAACACACAAAAAAGGCGCCGTTTAATCGTCGACGCTCTGAAATTCGCGCTCGAAGGTGGCGAATCGACGATCGAATGGCACGAGACTTACCGTCAGTACTTGCAGATGTACTTGCTCCGAGGGTGTCGGAGGGTGTCCGAGAGATGTCCGTGCCGTCCGGCGACAAATCACGACGTCTTTTTGCTGGAGGCTTTTGTTTCACTGAGCGTGAATGTGAATGTGGCTTCCGCTTCGTTAAGTATGCTGGCAGGCCCTCAAAAATCGTTGGAACGGCGACCATCTCTAAGCCTCGGCCTCTCGCGTTGTAATCGCACGGTCTCCCCGTTGACGACGAACTCATCAGCTCGGATGATATCTGTGGCGTCGAAGTGCCTCTCACACACAAGCACATTCCTTGAACGAAATGTAAAGTCGCCACTTTCGTGCCGCGGTATAGCTCGCTTCCACCTCTCCAGCTGATCGGCGCCCGCAGGGAGATGAAAAAAAGAGATCTTCGGGTCCGAGGCGCTGCAGCCGGAACGGCATCGCGGAACACAACACGTCCTTGGCATCCCCCTGTAGTCCGCACAAGATCCCGGGCACGTTACGGCCAACTAAAACGGGCGCAAACTGCACATTTGTGAACACAGCGATCTCCACTCGCACTGAAAGCAAATGGCTACCCGCGTCTGGCGTCCACTCTCTAGCGACACTAGCGCCGCCTCTCGGCAGAAAAGCAAACTCTCCCATAGCGTTACGGAGAAGTTTCATGACCAGAAGTCGGTTAGAGGACTCTGGTAGTATTTAACGAAAGTAGAAAAATCGTTTCATGGCTCCTTTCAGTCGAGACGCAGCCGACGCTCCAAGCTGATGGGACCAATTAGCTAAACAGCGTCAAAAGTGCAACACCATATTGTTGGCCATGTTTCTGTGCGTGTTCAGTTCACTTTAATTCGTTTCATTATCATCAAGGTACAAATATATTTGACTGAGAAAAACAGATGAACCCATAGCCAATTGGCTAGTTTGGGTTCATCGAAATATCGCGTTTGATCCGTAAGATATGAACAAGACAGAGCATAGCACGAAATATACGGAAGTACTACAAGCAAAAATATACAACAAACGTATATACTGATAAGTGCAATGCAAATTTTATTAAACCAAGTGGACGGTTATAAGAGTGAAGGAGATTTAAGAAAGCAGAAGGTAGTGTTTAAGAGCTTGACTAAAATTATGTGAACATCGAAGATCATTAGGAAGGGAGTTCCATATTTTTATGCCGCACAATTAGAGTAGTCTTTCCCTGTACATGTTACGACATGGTGCAAGACTAAACTGCCGGGATAAATTACTTTTGGTTAGACCTTCTATCGTCAATGAACCAATCATAAACAGAAAAAACCCAGCGACTGGCGCTTTTGGTGCTGCTTGATTCGTCCCATTATCTCATAGCGTTGGCTGCGTCTCGACGTATTTGTACAAGTAACAATTCGCGAGTTTACACTTCCGAATTCACGGGCGGATCCGCGTTGGCGGCGAGCGGATTTTAGAGCCCGGTGGCGAAATTCGATCGTCACTGGAGCAAGATCTGAATCGATCCGGAACCCAAATCCAAATTGTCCACCAGCGAGGAGTTCATTTCGCCACGCGGCTGCTAAATCCGCTCGTCGCCGGCGCGGATCTGCCCGCGAATTCGAAAGTGTAAACGAACTGTTAAGCTGAAACAGAGTATAATATCTTCCCAGAGTGTATATCTTCGCCATCTGTCTCGGGTCCTTGGAGCTATTGAAAATAACTACTAACAAAATAAACGATCCTACAGCTAAACTTGTTCTCCTCCGTCCTGAGGGTGTGCTCCGATCGGTTTTGCGGTATTCCTTAGCCAGACTCGCACCTCCAGAAAAATTGATCCCCTCTACGAATCGCGCCCGCGAGCATTCTACCTAGAATCTTAGAGCAACCCCTTTTTTTTTTTTCGTTTTTTTGCGCCAGCGCGCCCAAT
The DNA here is from genome assembly GCA_037355805.1 of Ixodes ricinus. Classification (NCBI taxonomy): domain Eukaryota; kingdom Metazoa; phylum Arthropoda; class Arachnida; order Ixodida; family Ixodidae; genus Ixodes; species Ixodes ricinus. The sequence goes on along the minus strand of JAZHYW010006171.1, from coordinate 30,940 downwards.
GGGCCCGGAAGATGAGATAACGAGCCAACCTGGTGCACCAGGCGCTATCGATTGCACTCGGCGTCTGACACCAAGTGTGTGGCTCCGGCTTCGGCAGCCCGTGCGCCTTTCTGACCGATCGAAACGCCGCCTCCTTTTCATCTCCGCTTCGCTTCTTTCGCAGGGGCCGATCCTCAAGCGCCCACCCGGAGGAGTCACCGCTCCTAGCAGCAGCGAGCAACAGGCCGCCGCCACGCCTTGCCGCGGCCCGTGGCTCGGACGCAAACGCCAACGAGCCTCCCTCCCGGATGCCTGCACCGTGGAACGGAATCCCGGGCCCGTTATCCGAAGCGGGTGGCTGTCCAGGAAGCGGCGAGGAGGGCGGGAAAGAAAGGGGAAGGGCGACGGGAAGAAGGCATCACGCTTTGAGGAAGGCTTCCTCTTTTCCGCGAGGAAGGAAGTGGCCGAGGGGAACGGGGGGGACGGAACGTTGCGGTAATTAACAATGGCAGGAAAGCGGCCAAACGATCGGCGCCTTTCCCGATCTGGCCGACGGCGATGTCGCGTTGGCGTCGGTGCCGCCAACGACGAGAGGGGCTGCGACCAGCCGCGCTCTTCTCTTGCCGGATGCGGAAATGCCCGTCCGTCCACGCGGAGCCACGTCAGCAGATCGGCCGGCCGACGGCCTTCCGTTTCCACGTTTCCTTATCATTCGACTGTCCAGACTGCTGTTTTGGAGACCTGGACGGAGAACTGATAAGGGCTTGTGGTTGCATTACTCAACACGGACGAGAAGAGGATCGCCCGGCCGGCGCGCTCTCTTCGCCCAGCTCCTATGGTTCCCGCTGCTTCCAGTTTGGAAATGGCTCTGACGCAGCGCGTGGGTGTGCGGGCTTTGATTGTGACACAAATTTGGATGGAGGGGGAGGAAAGAGAGGTTCTCGTGAAGTGGACCGTCTGCGCGTGCGCCCTGCCAGTAGGAGAGTATTCACTGGCGGCCATAGCTGTGTGCGCGACTGCTGAGCGCGTGCTGATGGCAAGCTTCAGCAGTTCTTCTGCAACGTGCATTCCATACCATAAAGATTGCCGGTCTTGGCAACCTATTAATGTGAGCTCATCCTGAGCGTGTGCTCTAAACAGCGCCCTCAAATATGGCGTCCAGTGAATACCCCAATGAATACCCCAGTCACGCGTCAAGCGGTACGTTTCAGCTGTGGGGACAACAAACCGAATTTTCTTGCTTGTTTTTGTCAGAGGAATCGAAGACGACGATTCGAACACCGCTCCTCGTGCGACCAAAGCACTGGTCAAAGTAACGTTGGCACTGGTCAACGCGAAGCGCCTCGTGTTCAAGGCTATACAAGCGCGAGCTCCTTGCTCTATAGGGCACATCTCGGCGGCACAAGCTCTCGTGCACCAAGAGCAGCTGCCAACTCTATGAGCTCGCGCTTCTAGCCATCGCTGCGGTACAACGAAAGGTGAAACGGAGTAGGGTCATTCCATGTCAAACGTCCCAGACGTTGCGCTCGACCCCTTCCGATTTCTAAAAAAATTCATGGCCTTTTGCCCCAATGTCCGTAGCCATAATCTGAAATATTTTTGGCGAAAAATTTTTTTGATGACGTGAGCGCGGTTTGAACTCTTAAAAACAGCGTGAAACTAGGCATCACTCAATAATTGATGAAAAATCAGCTTTTTAGTGAAACACCTAGCAATATTTTTCTTAAATTTGCACGGCTTTCGACTCACAATGTGGCTGGGCTTGTGAAGTTTTGTTTAATTTAAATATTTTTAAAACACTGCAAAAATTTGAAAATTTTAACATTTTTGTTATTTTATTAAAACGTATCTAACTGCTCCCAGGACTTGATATAACTATTTTCCGGCCGCCCTGCAGGTATATAATCTATAAAAAAATTAAAACCGCTCAATTAAATATCTCGCAGTAAAAAAAAATCCTGAAGTTGCAAAAACGTGCGTTTTGACGCATAAACAGCCGCTTATTTCACCCTAAGGTGGTCCAAGTAAAAATACAAAATATGGTGCGTTTGGAAGAACTATCGATGATCTTTTGATTCTGAAAGTTTAATCAAAGTAATTTTTGTTTAAAGTGAGAAAACAATTTTTGAAGTTGAGCTCTCGCACCACAACCCACGTCGCTTCTTAACGCCTCTTCACCGCACAGCACGCCACCTGCGACGATAGCTGGCGCGATTAGGTCCAAAGAGAGAACGGAGTTTTCTGCCGCTTCCCCTTGTCCGTCTTTCCGGCTGCAAAAGAAGAAACGGCGGGTATCGTGTAATAATAGTAGTTGCCGCCAGCGCGTAGCAATAGCACGCCCGTTGTGCCATTTGTACCCGAGGGCGGCTCGAAACGCGATGCGTAAACGACGGGCGGCATCAAGTGACCAGGACTTCTCCATGCCATGTCATAGGTCCCACGGCCACCTCCGATTCCTAAAATAAAATTGATGGCTCTTCACCGTAACGTTTGTGGTGCCTCTCTAACATATTTTTATGACGAAAAACAAATTTCATGGGGTGATGGCGGTTTGAACTAGTTAAAGGGGGTGGAACTACGAGTCATTCAATAATTGATGGAAAGTAAGATTTTTTTACGGAACACTGGAATATTTTTGCCTAAAAACCCTACGGTATTTGGACAGCTATGTAATAAGGATCATGGTCATGGAATTTGGTATGCTCGAAGCAGCTTTAAAAATAAGGAATATATGAGAATTTTAGCATATTTTTAGTTTTGTTACAAACTATGGCTTTGCTGCATGCGACTGTAAATACTCTTATTGACAGCCCTGTAGGTATACTGTACACAAAAAAGGTTTCAGGCCGTAGAACTAAATATCTTGCAGAAAAAAAAAACTAAATTTGTGCAAAATTGCGTTTTGCCGTTTAAAGAGCCGTCAATTCTGCCTTGAGGTGGCCCAAAGAAAAATAGGTAACATGGTGACTTCTAGAAAAGAGTTTATTTCCTTTTGTTCTTGAAAGCTTAATTAAAGTAATTTTGTTGTAAAGAGGAAAAAAACATTTTGAAGTTGAGCTTTCGCGCCGCAACCTGGCGTCGTTCCTTGCGTCTCTTCCCTGCACAGCACGCCACCGTCGAGCCCGGCAAAGCGTGCGACGGTGTCACGGTGTGCGCACGCAGGTAGAAAGCAGGACCCCGAGTTGTCGGGTACATCTTGGTGGGAAGAGGTTTTTTTCTACTCTTGTTGCTTTATGGCTTTTCCTATTTTGACCGTTTTGCGCGGCTGTGTCCTCCTGTGGACTTCCACTGTCTTGATATCAACAAATGCTTAGCGCTGCCAGGTAAGAGCATCCGCTAGTAAGCTAGCTGTTTCTTACGTACACATCGCAATCACTCTCTCTTCTCGACGTCAGGACAGATGTGGACAGCAACAGAAAAGCCCCGTGAACGGGCAATCTCATACGACGAGGCGATGTAACGAATGCGCGCAGTTGGAGGCTCACGCCTCGTTTGTGTTTAAATCGGATTTGAAACGGCAAATTCTTGCGTCGCTGAATAGTTCCGCTTTTCACCGCAGTATGCGTGACAGCTAGACTTCGCGGCGATATTATCGCGTTTCCCTTTAAGGAGAAGTCCACCTCAACTGATGCCGCCCGTATTAGGCATCGCGTTTCGAGCCGCCCTCGGGTACAAAGGGCACAACGGGCCTGCTATTGCAACGCGCTGGCGGCACCTACGATTATTACACGATACCCGCCGTTTCTTCCTTTGCAGCCGGAAAGACGGACAAGGGGAAGCGGCAGAAAACTCCGTTCTTTCTTTGGACCTAATCGTGTCAGCTATCGTCGCAGGTGGCGTGCTGTGCGGCGAAGAGGCGTTAAGAAGCGACGTGGGTTGTGGTGCGAGAGCTCAACTTCAAAAATTGTTTTCTCGCTTTAAACAAAAATTACTTTGATTAAACTTTCAGAATTAAAAGATTATCGATTGTTCTTCCAAACGCACCATATTTTGTATTTTTACTTGGACCACCTCAGGGTGAAATAAGCGGCTGTTTATGCGTCAAAACGCACTTTTTTGCAACTTCAGGATTTTTGTTTACTGCGAGATATTTAATTGAGCGGTTTTAAACATTTTTTATAGATTATATACCTGCAGGGCAGCCGGTAAATAGTTATATCAAGTCCTGGGAGCAGTTAGATATTTTTTAACAAAATAACAAAAATGTTAAAATTTTCAAATTTTTGTTGTGTTTTAAAAAATATTTAAATTAAACAAAACTTCACAAGCCCAACCACATTGTGAGTCAAAAGCCGTACAAATTTAAGAAAAAATATTGCTAGGTTTTTCACTAAAAAGCTGATTTTTCATCAATTATTGAGTGATGCCTAGTTTCACGCTGTTTCTAAAAGTTCAAACCGCGCTCACGTCATCAAAAAATATTTTTCGCCAAAAATATTTCAGGGCATGGCTACGGACATTGGGGCAAAAGGCCATGAATTTTTTTTTAGAAATCGGAAGGGGTCGAGCGCAACGTCTGGGACGTTTGACATGGAATGACCTAGTATAGTAAACAGCGGGGCTGTGGCATAGCCTCCTCTATTAGCGACGAGAAGTGTGTGGTGACGCCTTCGTATGTTTCCTCTCGTGACGTCATTACCTTGCGAACAACAAGTTCGATGGTGTTTGTAATGAGCACGGTGGAAGCTTGAAATCATCGCGATTTGAAACCAACGCTACCAACAGCGGCAAAATTGAAGTTCTTCCATTCCTCTTATGGCGAATTCGGGTGGTCAATCGCCGGCGAGCCAACGCCGGCGGCACAGGCAACCAAAACCGCGCCAGCGGCGCATCACGTGACCCTCTCCACCCGAACACAAAGCGCCTGCAACTGGCGTTTTCGTTTGCCTGGGTCGCGCGTGAGCTTTGTTAACTTCTTCCTCGATTATTTTATGATACAATAGGCACGCTGTAGGCATCAGCAACATATATTCGGACTCAGATGTGGGTAAACAAATTTTAATATATTTTGTTTGGATTCCCGAAGAAATGTTGCCATCTTACAAAAATCCCAGAAGGCTCACCAGCGTCACTGTTTATATTCCATTTTCTTGTTATTACTTTTTTTCCGGAATCCTCAGCATTTTCATTTGGCCCAGCCCTTTGAAATAGTAATGCGCGTTCAAGTGTCGAGCTGCAGCACTATCAATACATTTTTTTTACAGCGGTGTAATAACACGCTGTGTCCCATAGGAAATTGATCTTGCGCAAGCTTCCTTTAAAATATTGTATCTTTATCTCCGTTGTTTTTGCTGTCTTTTCTCGGACCACAGAGGGGTGTCTGTCTCAGTGGCTTCGTTTTCTACTCGAACCCGCTATCGGCGAGCATTGTTTCGTTTGGTTCCCTTTCCCGATTCGGATATGACGATACCGGATACAGTCTGGCAGACAAGCTGCCCGACCTCTTGAAGCTCGGGCAAAAATTGTGCCGGTAAATTGCCGGCACACGCCTGAGAAGCGCCACCCGAACGGCGCGCACTCGCCAGCCTTTGACCACGCGAACGCCCTTGCCGGAGATATGGCAAAATATTTTGCCGGGAAATGACCACCCGGAATTCACCATTATTTCCGTTGAAGAGAAATCCTTTGCTGACGCCATAGTCAGCACTGGGCCAATCGTGGAGGGCCGATCACAGCGACGCTTTCGATCGCGCACGTCGCCAATACTGACAAAGCCTAGCAGATCGTCGCGTGACGCGGCCGCCGAAAGTGAAAAGGTAGAGCGGCAGACAAGAGTCCAGAGCCGTTTATACTGAGAGTGTTTGGCCAATGGGCGGAGCTTGTTGCCAGCTAGAACCAGCGGGATTTCGTGATAACATAACATGGCGTTACTTCTTTCTCTTCTTTATTCCTGCGAAATCGCATAGGGTTCCAGGGTCAGATGCCACAAAATAGCGGACGGAAGTAGTCGTCGCCCCGGTTGTCAGACTACGCTTCTGTGGTTGCCAGACTCTCAAAATCTCCTTCGGAAGGCCAAACTCTCTCACTATAAACGGCTCTGCAAGAGTCACGTAACCGGCGCCCCGCTGCGGCGAGACGCCGAAACACACTTGTCCCGAGCCAACGCCTCCTGTACTAAGATGCCTGTCATGCAGAGCTGGCGAGTGTCCTGCCGTGCCCTCTCCTTTTTATCCTCCCTTCACCGAAACGACCGCGAGGGCGCTGCCAACTGACCCTATCGCTCGCGGCCGCGAGCACGAGAGATTTGACGTCTGCTATTAGCGGCGAGATGTTTCCGGTGGCGCCCTCGTTCGGTTACCTTTCGTGACGTCATTACCTTGTGAACAACAAGTTCGATGGTGTTTGTAATGGGCATGGTGGAAGCCTGAAATCATGGCGCTCTCAAAGCAACACTGCCAACACCGTCAAAATTGAAGTTCTTACATTCCTCTTATTTCCGTCGATGAGACATCCTTGCTGACGTCATAGTTAGCATTCGACCAATTGTGATGGGTCGACCACTGCGACGCTTTCGATCGCTCACGTCGCCAATAGTGATACCACTAGGGGTGTGCGAGTAGTGCTTTAAATCGAATAGTGCAGTGTCGTCCCTGGCGTTAACAGCGCAAAGAGAGTGCGAAGGCTATGAATGACGTGGTGCTGTACAGGCGGAACAGCGCACCCGCAAAACAGTTACTCCAGTCCACTGCTGCACACAAAAGAAAGACAAACGCAGCGCTGGCTCACTTTTGGTATACTTACTTTTCGTCTTCGTCTTCTTTGGTATTATGGGCTCAAGTGCCATGAAGAATAATCGGGTCTTTTTCTTCAATAGGATGCTAAACCGTAAACCAAAAACTGAAACTAAAACTAATGTTAAAATAAAAATCAGCAGAACCCATTCTTTGGGAATGATTATCTACGTTAATGCGAATAGCATCAAACGGTGCGGAGTTATGCGCGTTCGTCAGGTGGCCGGCACACTCTAGATACGCCAGCCCACTCTTGAGGCGATTCTAAATTTGTTGACACTTTCACAGCCCTGCGCACGATCTCCGCAGCCCAGCACGTGCGTTTGTGTCACTTAGGAAGGCGAGCAAAGCACGCGCCATACGCACAAACACTCAAAATGGTACCGACCAGACTTTCTGGCGTCTCAGCTAGTCTCAACCAACGGTACTCTAAACGGTTGTTTATATCTTTGCTATAGGACGCGCTTTACAGCGCTGTCACAGCTACCGGTGCGTGCGCGTTCCATGCACGAGGGCTCATTCCGCTCTCGTGAGGCTGAGCACGGCTGCTACATCACCCTCTCCCGAGCGCGGGAGAGGGTGAGCTAGCGGCCGTGCTCAGCCTCACGAGAGCGGATAGCCTCGCGGAGCGCGCACCGTGCATGTGACAGCGCTTAGCGCGTCTATGGTAAAGATATAAACAACGTGTTTAGAGTGCGTTGAATGACTGCCTTCATAGCTCTGTGGTTAGCGCGTCTGCCTGCTGATCAAAGGGTCAACGGTTCGAATCCCAGCCGGCGCCGGTCTTTTTTATTTATTTATCGACCCGCGGCGTAAGAGGTTAGATAGCCAGATAGATAGATAGATAGATAGATAGACGAAAAGTGCGTGAAGTATCCAAACAATGCTATTTGCATTAATATTCGCATTAATAAAATTAGCACTCAGTTGCGAGCGGCCGGCCGCGCCAGTTGCGCCGAGATGGCCGAGCGCCCAGCAAGACTTGCTGATGATGATGTTGTTGCTCGCTTGCCTAGCCAAAAAGTAGGGTCGGAGGCGAGCGCCACCTCGTGGCGTTTGGCTACACTACGATGGCAGACCGGCCGCAATGGGAGAGCGAGCCACCTGACAGGCATCTTAGTACAGGAGGCGTTGCCCGAGCGATGGAATGTCCGCTCGTGCTTCTCGCATTCGCCCGGCTACCGCTTCTTTCTCGTCGGGTCTGGAAACCATGTTTCGGGTCCTCGCCGCTGCAAAAGCTGTGCGCTGAATACCAGACTCCCCGAGAAACTCCTGTAGCGACTGAGATCCTCGCGCTCCAAATCTGCGACCGGGCACTCTATGGCTCCGTCATCGAACTGCCAGGCTTTGTGAGTATAAAGGAGGCTATGGCTGTGGGGACAACAAGCTCGATAAAGCGCCCCCTATAGTTCGATCGCCTGCCCAATGGTAAGTTGGCACAGCAGTGGCGTGATATCAGGGTCGCTTGTTGGTGTATGCAGGCCGTTCCTTTATTCCATCCAAAACATAAAAAGAAACTGCGTTAGGATTTTTCAACTTCTGGTGCACAGTCGCAAGCCACGGGGGCCAGTACAAAAACAATTAGAACAAACAAACAAATCTGCCATTCGTGTTGAAATGGCGTAATGTAGGTCCGTCTCTTAAATGCTGTTTGCCTGATTTACGCTGTAGATGATATATTATCCAGTGCAGCACGACTGCTTGCCTGGGGTATTTAACGTGCACCGCGCAGTAGTGATACACTGACCGTACGCCCGTACGATGCTCATTCACATCGAAACGGGCAGCGCAGAGGATTAAATCCAGGATCCCGTCTGGGTTCTGCAGCGCGAGCCACTAGAAAAGAGGCGGCAAAATGTGTTAATTAGTTAGCTAAATAACAAACAGTTTTAATTAACCTGGGGGCTATGTTCGACAAATGTTTCGTTTCTCTAAAGAAACGGAATGACGGACTGACGATATAGCGTCTGATCGGTTAGAGGCTCAAATGACAAAATTCCTCTGTAATTTGAGCCTCTAGCCAATCAGACGTGATATCGTCAGTTCCGTCACTCGTTTCTTTTAGGAGAATCGAAACATCTGTCGAACATAGCCTCCCTGTTCATTTTGCTTGTATTTCCGGACATAATGAGGCAAATCAACGTCTCTACCTCATCATAATCTAGTCGTCACTCATAATTTTTATTTCAAACAAATTCGTAGTGGACGCTACGGGGTGAGAAATGACACATTTGAAGATGGCTTCAAACCGAAACTAAGCAGGTAAAGGAGCACCAGTGATGTTGATGATCCCTTCCTGCTATTGCAGCCGACTTCCAGAGCCGGTGGAAAATGAAGGGATCGACGTCACGGGAACTCTTAGCGGCTTAGTTTCGGTTTGAAGCCTTGCACCAGGGCAGCCATGGCAATAATTTCATTTCTGCTATGAAATTACAATATTTCTATTATTTTTGTAGTAACGAGTAATGTAACGAATTACTTTTCTAAGTCTGGTAAGTCAGTACAAAAATTACTTTCAGGCAATAATTTCGATGAAATTACTGATTAATTTTGAAATTACCTTTGTCCCAAAAAAGACACTTCCCTTGGTAAATTTAATTAGGAAAAAAAAGCAAAATTATTTTTTCATGGTGAAATGTTAATGAAACATCAAAACAAATAAACGACGGCCACCTGAGCGCAAAGCCTCGTACAAGAACTTCAATAGACGCACAAAGGCGGCCTCGAAAGGCGAAGGAGTTGAGAGAGAGAGAGAAATATTTATTTTAACACGCCTCGTCCGGCGCTCCAATATATCTTTACCACTCTTCCCCAAGTACGTTGTGGACGTGCTGGATCAGAAGTGGCAGTAGGAGGTCTTGGTGATCTTTAGGTGGAGTGATCCAGCTCTCCCAGGAATTTGGGTGTAGGTCGGGGGGCAGTTGGCGTAAAGTGGCAGATATGAGGGGTTTCGCGTGTGGACAATCCCACATCATGTGTATGTTGGATGGGTGGCTTCCGCAATGGGGACAGTAGGGGCGTCCAGGGAGTCCTTGTATGTAGTGTTTGTAATGAGGGGTCATTAGAGTGTGAGTTTGAGCACGGCGTAAGATGGCACCCTCTTCGCGAGTGAAATGTGGAGGCGGATGGGGGAGAGTCGAGGCGGTCATACGCAGTTCTTTGAGGATAGCCGTCCGAGCTTTGTGGAGTTGCTTGCGGTGTTCACGTGGGTCGTAGGACTCAGGCCAGAGGGTAGGAGGCCCCGGATTTCCTTCAGCGCGGGAGAGCGCGTGCGCTCTTGAATTTCCTCCCATGCCCTGATGGCCTGGTATCCATTGGATGGTGACGTTCAGATGAGGGTGAGTAGTTAGGTGTTGTTGGATGAGGGCGTGTATATGGGGCGGGAGCGTGTTGTCCCGAAACTGTCGACAAGCTCCTTGACTGTCGGTGCGTATGAGAATCTGATCGTGATGATGTGTGGGGATGATGATGGCCTCGGCGATGGCAAGTGTTTCGGCAGCCGTAGGAGAGGGTACACCTTCATGCAGAGTGGTATGGGAGTAGGTATTGTTAGTCACTGCCGTGCGACATCGGTCAGGGTAATAGCTGGCATCAGTGAAGTAAAGGTCTGTATCCGGCGGTTCCCCTTGCTTCGTGAGACGTTTGACACGATCTTCCCTTCGAGAAGAGTGGGCCTCCGGACACATGTTTCGCGGTAGGGGAAGGACATGTAGACGTGGCAGTGAGTCCCATGGTGGGGAGGTTGGAGGGATGGAGGGGAGCTGGGAGGTATCATAGTGCTGGTGGTCTAGTATTCGTCGGCCTTGTCGCGATGTACCTAGGCGTTCATGTTGAGCGTGGCGATGCATGGTAATGCGCTCGTCCAAGGTGTTGTGGATGCCAGTTAGAGGTAGTAGGTGGTTGGGTGCGAACCGTGGAACGCCAAGTGTGAGTCGGGTGCACTTACGGAGCGCGGTTTCGAGTTTGCGGATTTGTGTGGTGGTGAGGGTGACATAAGGTAGGTTGTACATGACTCGGGTGTAGACCAGGGCTTCGACCGTTTTCCGCATCTCATGTTCTTTTAGACCTCGGTTGCGCCTGGATACTCTAGTGAGCATATGGTGAATTTCGTTTATCTGCTTTGTGATGAGTGCTAACCACTCGTCCGCTTTGCCGTCCTGTTGGAGGAGGAAGCCTAGCACCCGTATGGTGCGGCGGCGAGGGATGAGGGTGCCATTTATATGTAGTTGAATGAGTGCGCGGTAGTCGTCTGCCTTCTGTCCCGTATCGTTAGAGACAACGATGTATTCTGTTTTTGTGGGGGAGCATGTGAGGCCAAGTTGCGTTATGTGGGTGTGGATTGTGTCAAGTCCGGCCTGCACCGTGGCTTCCTGGTCTGCTGGGGAGCCGGTGCAGCACCAAACGGTGATGTCGTCCGCATAGATATTGTGCTGTAGGTGCGGGATTTCGTGAAGTTTACCCGGAAGATTCTTCAAGGCTAGATTGAATAATGTGGGAGAGAGAATAGCCCCCTGTGGTACTCCAGCTGTTAAGGTATGGTCAGGGGATACGAAGTCATTGACCTGTATCTGTACTGTTCGATCGGTTAGAAAGGCTTTGACATAATTATACATTCTAGAGCCGGGTGCCGTGTCCAAGAGGTTATCTAGTATTGTGTGGTGCGCTACAGAGTCGAAAGCTTTGTGAATGTCTACGCTTGCTATGGTACGCAGTTGTGTAGTACTGGCATTCTGGTATATATCTTCGTATATGCGAAGCATGGCATCTTGTGTGCTAACATGTGATTGAAAGCCCGTCATAGTGTATGCTAAGGAATCTGTGGTCTCTAGATGCCATTGAAGGCGATTTAGAGCCATTCTCTCCATAAGTTTGCCAACGCAAGAGGTAAGTGAAATAGGTCGGAGGTTGTTGATCTGGTTGGGAGGTTTTCCGGGTTTCGGGATGGGTATGATGAGGGCCGTTTTCCACTCATGAGGGAGGATTCCAGTCTCCCATGCCTGATTGATTTGGTCGAGGAGAGGTTCGAGGAAGTTCTCAGGTAGGTTGCGTAGTGTGGTGTAGGTGATTCCATCCATACCTGGGGTAGTGTTCCTTTTCAGGTTGTGAAGAGCTGCTTGTAGCTCGTTCATGCTGAAAAGGGAATTGATTCCGGTGGAAAGAGAGTCGGGAGATTCGGGAGGATGGTCGGGCAGTGGGGAAAGGTTTGGTTTGTGTGAATAAAAGAGTTTTTGTATGTCTCGTGCAAGAGATTCAGGGTCTGCTCCTGCATGCATGAGAAGCTTTGTTAGTGTGTGCCTAGGTTTAGCCTGTCCCAGAAGGGATCGAAGGATCTGCCACACTCGAGGTGTGTGTAGTTGTCCGTTAAGCTGATCGCATGTCTGGAGCCAGTTCTCGGTAGTAAGGGTGTATGCATATTCCTGCGCCTCCTCAGTGATAGCCTGTATAGCTTTTTTGAGGTGGCGATTGGTCTTGTTCTTTTTCCAGCGTTGTATCATGCGGTGTCGTTTGTCCCACAAGGAGAGGAGGTGTGAGTCTACATGTTCGTGGTCTGGGGTGTTTATTATGTGCTTTGTGTGTTTGCGGTATGTGGAGTGTAGAATGTCTACCCACTCTTGGTAGGAGGAGGGGGTGGGTAGTTCCTCTAGTTCCGTTCGGAGTTTATCCCATTTGGTCATTCTAGTACGCAGTCCTCCCTGGGAGCTCTTTCGGCGTGTTTGAAGGTAAGTGAGCGAGGTCTGTAGGATGCAATGGTCGCTCCCCAAAGTTTCCTGGAGGTTATCCCATGTCGCTGGCACTGGTCCGTTGTACCATGTGAGGTCTGGTGAGCTGTCATGTTCTACACTGTTTCCTGTACGTGTGGGCAGGGTGGTGTCATTGAGAAGGGTGTATTGATGAACTTCCATGGCCTGCGCTAGCTTGCGGCCATTCGAAGTGGTGCGTTTATATCCCCAGGAGGTGCTGTGGCTGTTAAAGTCCCCTGCTATGAGGACCGGATGAGACTTGTATCCTGCTGAGTGTTTAGCTAGCCATCCTAGGTTTGCGTTAGGGTGTTTAGGTAGCCAGTAGGCGTTCGTGATGATAGTGTCCTTGGTGTTGTGCCCTAGACGACATTGGACAGTGACGTATTCATTGGATGGTGTGTTCAGGTGGGAGGTGTCAATTTGCGTAGCAGCTATGTGTTTGGATACATAGGTGGCGGTCATGATGGGGACCGAAACGCCCGTGGGTGACCGTTTGTCTTTGTGCGTGATGCTAGGTTGTATGAATAATTCATATCCAGGAATAGTGATTGATCCGTTTGTTTCTTGAAGAAGAATGATGTCAGGTTTGGGGTCAGCCACCTTTATGTACTGAGTAAGGAGGCCCTTTTTGCGACGTACGCCTCTACAATTCCATTGCCATATGGTGTACGTGGCTTGTGGCGTGTTCGGAGAAGAGTTAAGTGCGGTGGGTGGTGGCGGTGGAGAATTAGACATCTTGGTTCATATCGGTATCTATCTTGGCTGTGCCGTGGGATGTTTCTGCTTGGCTGCTTCTAGTCTGTCGTTTGCGTGGTAGCTCCAAGGCATTTATGGCCTGTTCTAGTTTTAATATAGTGGCGGCTTCGTTATCGAGGCGAGTAGCTAAGTGTTTGTTGTGTTCGATGATTTGCTCTATGAGTGCGTCTCGCCTTTGGTTGGCCTGTTGCATCTGCTGTGTGGTGGACTGAAGCGCCGAAATGGCGTTTACCAGTTTGTCTACTTTAGTCACAAGGGCATCTAGCTTCTCCTCTATCGGCGAGGAAGCGGCTGTGAGCGATGAGTGAGGTTGCGAGTGCTGTGGGGTTTGCGTATAGGACGGGTGTAATGTGACTGATTTTGACACGTTAGGGGGTGGGAGAATGGGGGAGGAGAAGGGGGGTCCCTGGAGAGCTGGCTCGCTCACATTGGTGGGAGGGATGGTGGTTCTTTGGGCCGACCCTGGTAACTTGGGGTTCGGTGTCTTGGGTGGTGGTGTTGTCTTGGGTGGTGTGGTTGACAGCTCTCTTGATGTTTCGTCCCGGGTTCGGCTCCTGCTTCTGCTCCTTTGCGATGTTTGAAGGGCTTCGAACCGGTTGTGGGTGGGTAATTCTGGCCACGCTTGAGAGTTCTGTGGTGCCAGAGATTGGAGTTGATGTCGTCGTTTCTGTAGGGCTTGCGTCTGAGCTGCTTGGTTTGCCTGCAGTCGGGCGGCGCAATTAGGGGAAGTGGGCGGGTGGTCTTCTCCGCAGTTTACGCAGTGTGGCTCGCATTCATGAGGAGTTGCAGGAGTTTGACCCACGGGGAACTGTTTGCTGCAGTTGAGGCATGTGGTGAATTGAGTTTTGTTGGGACAGACGTCGGCGCGGTGTCCGATCACACAGCAGAGCGTGCAAAGGATGCTTCGCGGCTGGTAAGGGTGCAGTCTCATGGCGACGCGGTTCATAAAGGCGTAGCGCGGTAGCCGTGGTCCCTCAACTGTGACCAGGATAGTGTTCGACGTGCCGATGCGGCGGAGGTGCAGGAGCTTGGCGTGTTCCACTTCGAGGGTGTTGCGGATGTCTTCTTCTGATAATGTCGCGGGGATTCCATGCACAACTCCGCGTGCGTTTGCTGGATCGTTGGCCTTGTATGTCCTGATTTCATGCTGTTTGCCCTGGATATGTACGGTTTTCAGAGCAAGTAATTTGGTCTCGGCCGAAGGTCTGTAAGTGTCGATTGCGAGGAGGTTCTGGATTGTTCGTACTTTTATATAGGTGTCTTTTCGCTCGATGGTGTTGAGGCCAGCGGCGTGAAGCACGTCGGCTCCAAGCATATGCGTGTCCACGCTGCCGAGGTTGATGTTGTCGGAGAGTTTCACTATAATGGTCGTGGTGTGGGGCTGCCGTGGCGCCGTGCCGACAGTCTGCCATTCATGGGAGTTTACTCGGTCAATATCCATGACGTCGATGTTGTCGGAAAGTGTTGTTGGACCCTGGCCGAGCGGACGGTGGCCGGGCCGAGCGCAGGGTCAAGTCGGCTGTCTCTCCGAATGTCAGGCTTAGCGAGTCGCGGTTCCCGCAGGGGGTTGAAGTTGACCTTGGGCGATAAAGTCAGGTCTAATAGGTCCGGGATATTGCTGCTCGAAGGTCCAGGTGTGGTATACTGACCTTTTGGTGCAGCTTGAAAGGTCACTGGTGAAGTATTCCGGGATTTTCGGCAAAAATTTGCGGAGCTCGGAATGCATCAGAGAGCACTGGTCGGTGCTTCGTCTCTTCTTCAAGGAGTTGGAGTAAAGCTTTCGTGGGAAGGCATTGCTGGAAGGCCATGGCTCTACGAACTCCAGACAAGACACATTCACGGCCCACGTCATCTCGATGGTACTATGCTTCGTTCACTCCTAAAGCCAGGGCCACACTGCTCATACATCATATAAAAGACAGTCTGAAAGCACAGAGTCACCGCATTATCCGTGGTTCGAATGCCGCGAGCAAAGTTTTCTCCTTGAACTCATTGACACGCGGCATTCGAACCACGGATCTTGCGGTGACTCGCGTTCGACTCTGTATGCAGACTGTCCTTTGTGTGATGTATAATCAGCGTGACACTGGGTTAAGCTGACAGTGCGATGGGGCCTACGAGCTCACGAGAACCAATCAAACCCCTTCCTTTCATCACCTGACCCTTTCTCTGAGCGTGCGTATACGAACGAGAGCGTGGCTACATGGCGAAAGATACACGTGTGACTGGTCCAACGAGCATGTAGCTTCCACCGCAAGGTCAGCTTAGAGGTGAACATCACCAGTGAGGTCAACACATTTTAAAACCTGAGATGAAAGGACACCCCAATCCTCGGCCTTCTTTGCTTTTTCGTCAAGCAAGGTCAAACCGTAAACTTCGACCATTGTGAACAACAAAAGAGCGAAATAAATACTAGTTAATCCCAAATGCCTTGTGAAGGCCCAAGAACGTTTCGAGCGTAGCCTTGGCCTTGGTAAATAAAGATGACTTTTGTTGTCGGAAAAAACGGGAAGCGAGCAACGCTGGTGCCGTGCTCGCGGTGCGCCTCTCGGCCTTTCCTTAAAGGCTCAACTCCATGGGACAAATATGCTGCGAATAACCGATGAATTTTGCTCGGCGGCTTTTGCTCTGCGCGTGGAATCAGCACTAGTGGCTGCTACGTCGCGCGCAAAGCGAGCGTGCCGTCGGGCGGCGTTCGCGCAGTTATTCGTCGCATAATAGACCATTTGCTGTCTTACCCTAAGCATCAAGGAGAATGCAGGGATTGGTGTTCCACGCGCCACACGCGCACGCCTTTCGTGTATAAAAGATTCGAAGTAAATAACCAAAATAAAGCGTTGACGAACGCGCGTGCAAGATGCCTTTTTGTTTTAGGTATTTGCTTTGGAAAAGTTACTACTGCTGAGGCCAGCACGTGCGGCGCGTGGAACACCAATCCCTGCATTCTCTTTGATGCTTGGGTAAGACAGCAATAGGTCTATTCGCTCCATGGAGTACAGCTTTAAGGAGTTCATTCGGAAGCAAACGATGAGATATCGGCACCCGTTTGTAACGAAAGTACAGGACTGAGGAAGCTCGCGCGGTCCCTTTCCTCAACTGGCGACGCTTCTGCTCAGCAAACAGTAAGCGCCCTTGAGTGACAACGCAAAATAAGTTCAGCTCTTCGGGTGTTTTGGAACAATACTCTCGAAAGTATTGCCCGGGAATGGGTCAACTAGTGACTTGGGATAAGACTGCGTCTGAGCCAGAAGGGAAGCGTTTCACATGACGACTTCTTAACAATGAACTCCGATGGCCCGACTTAAAGGGAGCTGTGCAACGATTTTAACGTTGAAAGAATTGGCATCTTCTACTTTTGACATTGTTCACCTTGTCACAAATGACAGAAAACACACCTCCTTTCATCGAGATGTTGCGATTCCGCCGCGTAATCGCTAGGCAAAAATTAGAATATTCCCCGACCTGCACCCGCGAGCGGCGACCATGAGAAACACGCGGCATGACGTCAATGGGAATCTTGCAGAAAGATAGCAAGTTGTGCGAATACCTGCTTGATAAAAGTTAACTTTTCTATAAATCTTGTCGTTCCAACATAAATAAAAATGCGTCAAAACCAGGGTGTCGAACCGGAACCGAACCGAACCGAAACCGGAACCGAACCGGTAGTTTTTCCGGAACTGAACCCGAACCCGAACCGTTATATTGTTATCGCGATGAACCCGAACCGGAACTGAACCGGAAAAAAAATAACGGTTACCGGCTCATGTCAAAACGGTTCGGCCACGCGCTGTTGACAATGAATGTGCTATCAATGCCATTTGTTTTTTAAGTGCCGTCAACTGACACACACCTCGCTTACATATTTTTCTTCTCCACTCAGTCTTGGGAATATAAACGCTGCATCCATGAATCTTGACAAACGCTGCATCCATGAATCTTGACATAGGAACCAGTATTGCGCTGGTCGCGGCTTGCACAGAAAAAAAGAAAATTGAAAGGCTGTGCAAAAAAAAAAAAATCGCGTCACGGGATTTTATTTTTTTACAATCTCGTAAATCCTAAATGCTGCTGTGTGCTCATTTCATAACACGTTTCTAGAACGTAATGTTGCAATTTTTTTATGTTGTTATTTTGATGTTATTTTGATTTTGTTATTTTGATGTTGCAATTTGTCATTTATAATTTCCGAACCGGTTCGCGAACCGGTTCAGCGCCCGAACCGGTTCGCGAACCGGTTCGCGGATCGAATTAATCGAACCGGAACTGAACCGGAACAAAATAAGTTTACCTGAACCTGAACCGTAACCGAACCCGTATTTTTTTCGGTTCGACACACTGGTCAAAACCCTGGTATCATCGACAAAACTTTTATTATACGGAGTTTTAGTGGCGCCATCTATTCTAGGTCCACTAAAACCGTCAGCTCTATCTGCTACCGCGAACAGCCGCCAGAAGCCGGAGGGGGGAGGGGACAGGGCCGGACGGGCATGGCCGGACGGGCATGGCCGGACCTTGATGAGACTTTTCTGCTTTCACCATACTGTTCGCGCTGCGCCCGCCAGCACGTGGTCACGCGGTCGCGAGCGGACGAGTTCTCGCTCCGCACTGATGGCTCTAGGGTGCCTTCATGTGCGCTTTGCTTAGGTGGAGACATCTCGCCATTTTGTCCCACGCTTTAATTTTTCTTTTTGTTCAGAAGCGCGTGAAAGAGCGTGTCCCTGCACGCGTTTGTGGCGCTGACTGTGCTATGGCGACATTTTGTTTTCATCCATTTCTTTGTATTTTACCCATGAGCGCGTGCTGTCGGCATCGGGTACTACAAAGGGTGGCATCACCCTAAACAAAAGGACATTGAGGCACCCTAGATGGCTCTAGAGAGAGAACTTTACCGGAACTCCGCGCCTAGCCAATCGACGTCACTGCGCACGTGACCCGGAAGACGATGTACGAGTTGAGAGGTGGCAAAAACCTGGATCTTTTTTCATTTTTTTAAAATAAAAACTAGGGTATCCAGGCAAAGTCTCTTTTCTGTAGTTCACTTCAGAAGTGTCAGGCATCAACTTCCACAATTATTTAAGCAAAAGCCCTGAAATAGTTGCACAGCTCCTTTAAGTTATTGGCACGGGCTATATAACGTCTTCAAAATCGGGAAGACGGAATCATATCACCCTTCAACTAAGGACCTTCACCGCTGGATCAACAGCAAAGGCGGTGAGTCGACTGTCTTTGAGTCACATCTAAAGAATAAGCTATTCGTCATGTGTTAACACTTTTGTCGTGTGCGCCAGCGGAACGACTGTTCAGTATGGTTCACTTTGAGGCGCATGAGGGCGCTGTGGTGTACAGGAAGATCTAAGGTCCGGTACATGTAAATAATATGAGCGCTAATTACTGCCTCAAGGTATCGAAAACAAAGTCACGGTAATTTCATTACTTTTGGAAAATAGAGAGTTTTAGTAGATCGTTCCGATGACTCGATGACGATACCCGATACTTGCCTCCGCCTTTGCGCTTACTTATATAGTATCGTTATCGGGGGTATCGGAGGTATCGGAACGATCTACTAAAACTCTATTAATTGCAATGTAACGTTATTACGTTTAGTCTGAAGTAATTTGTACTGTGATTTAATTTCTTTTTGGCAGTTTTTAATAAGTAATCAATAATTAAGTACAGCGGAGCTGTCAAGGGCTAGGTTCCCCAGGATCGTGTCCGGTACAAAACTCGTGTCGACACAAACCTAGACAAACCTCTGGACAGCTGCCGCCATCTATAGGCGACGGCGGCAAGCACACAACCAGTCTGGTTGCCGCCGTCGCTCGTAGATGGCGGCAACCTTCCCAGCTATCATAGAAGGATGGATAGTTGGGCGCGTTGGTAGGAATTCATCGTAGGAAACAGCGCGAAAAACAGACGAGGACGAAGAAAAACACGTGACAAGCGCAGCGCTCGTCACGTGTGTTTCTTCTTCGTCCTCGTCTGTTTTGCGCGCTGTTTCCTAGGCTCTTATCAGTTTCGGTTTGGACTCAGGATGGGTCGGCCGCGTGCCCTTTCGGGGAAAGAAGGCTGGGTGCGGAAGGAGCGGCGGCGTACGCAGCAACGCGAATGGTCCGCAACAGGCGTGAAGCCGCTGTCGCCTCGACTTCCACTGCGTTTACCGCTTCAAACTCCCTTGCGAAAGAACAGCACATCGCTCACCTGGAAAGGCGCCGCCGAGAACAGAACCAGCGATGTAAACAGCGCCGGCGGGCCACGGAGGCCAAGCGCAAGCACGAGGCCCGGCGACGACAGCACTCCACGCCGACTGAACAGTTCCTGGGTGCGACAGCGAGCTTCCGGAGGAGTTCATAGGAGAACCCGTGTACGACCGACTCTGGTTCTCTGGAGACGTATCCACGATCGACGGCCTGTCGGACGAGAAGAAGCGGAAACGGGCGCGTGTGAGTTGCGGCAGTGTATCGAGTCGGCGGACGTCTACAAAGAACCGGCGTGCAGAACTTGCCAAGATTCCCTGCTGAAAGGCCCGGTGCCCCGGTTCGCGACCGTGAACAGCTACAAGTACCAACCCGTACCGGAGCACCTACCGAGGTTGAACGTGGTGGAGGAGCGACTAGTGGCGCCTCGATTCCCGTTCATGAGTCTTCGGCGGGTGACGTGGTATAACAAAGACTACGGTTGTCACATAACTAATTACCAATCACATCTTAATCCTTACATTTATAAATACTTCATTTCCACCATAGTGCAGCTTCGCTGGTCTTCCTTCTTCACGAGAGTGGAAAGGCTGAAAGTTTTTAATTCCTTTTTGGCAGTTCTTAAAAAGTAATTAGTAATTAAGTTTAATTCTTTTTCCAAAGTAATTTTGTAAACTTTGCAGTAGGTTGACATTTCTACGAAAGGTTTAACACAGATTGCATTAAATGCAACGTTACTAAAATACTCAGTTGGGAAACTCACACTTGAAACCCGTACCGCTCGCGTCCACCGAGACCAAGCTAAATACGATAACAGCGCCGCCCTTTAGCGTTGAGTAAACATTAAAAATTGATTTATTTAGCTACTGCGAAATGGCACTCCTAGATGGCGCCACCGGCCCTTGTGCGACTTGACCTGAACCAACACGTGCAGCCGTGCAGTTCCCGGAGTGGCCGCTGCGGAAGAAATGGCGGAGTTGCGACCACATTTGGTTCGGCTCTCGAGTACGGATCGGAGCAACTTTTTTAAAGCAAGCTGTATGGCTGGATCCTAACTGAGTTGTTCTAATAATATTTGTTATATGGCTGGCACCTAGTCATTTTCGGTCCCCGAACAGGAACGGAAGTCGATAAGCAGACTGCAAGTCGAACGCTGACGCAAAGCTCGTCTCCTCACTGACTGGACACCAGAGCAAGCTGAACGTCTTCCACGAGTGCCTCCGTGGCCGTGTTCTAAAATTTACTTCATCCTACCATCCGTATCTTACAGCGGCCCAGCTATCGAGAAAACACGCGGGCACACAAGATTAAAATAGTAATGCGACGTATCAGTATTGAAGTTTATTTGCCTCCGTTCGATCGTCGCCCTCACAGGTATCCAAGATCAGCCACTACAAGACTATGATATTTGTCACGTCGACGAACACCTATAGAACTGTTTTTGCATCGGTACATGGAGCCTTTCATTTTGAGATGAATGATTATTTCCTTTTAGACAACGCTCTTCTCGCCAACCCAAAATGTGTGTGTCAGTGCCTGCGGCCGAATATCTCACGAGAAGACACGAGAAAAAGTAGTAATGGCGGCTATAACTTGGAGCTCTCTGAAAACGTCAACATTTTCAAATTACAGGCTAATCCACTCAGTTTCACATTGAGTCGGATCGCAGTCAACACTTATAGACGTTTGCCAAAATCGCCTTCTGCGCGCTGCCATCTTTGTCTGCTGTCCTGTGGAACGCCTTCTGGGCATGCGCTGTTGCTCTGCTGTTCGGCATAGCAGACGCTGCGCATGCCTCCACAGCTCACTGACTCAGCATTTTTCGCCCTGGGCCCTAAACTCATCAAACACAAAGTTGGAGCCGAACGTTTGTGGAGCGCGCCGATTGGACGTCGGCGAAAAAGCGCGAAGTCATCGTCGTGATAGGCCGATTGGTCGCTCCGTCAACTTCGGCCCCAACCTTGTATTTGACGAGTTTAAAGACCCTAGTGATAAGCGATGCAAACATAAACCCGGAGCGCAAGTTCGTCTGCTTTTTTTGCAGGGGTTGTGATGACGTCTGAACGCTGAGCTCTGATTGACTCTGATCTGAAGGATAGTGGGTAGACCTCAGGGCAGCTAGCATCGAGGTCTACCCAATATCCTTCCGTGAGAGCCAATCACAGCTCGGCGTTTAGACGTCATCACAACTAAAGTTCCTAGATAAGAGCTTCCTAGAAGCAGCGACATTCTTTGAAGGACTGACTGCGTGACGGTGCAGGTTTTAGGAAGCGAAAGGCGGCGCACAGCAGAGGTTTGAACTGAATGCCGCCATTTTGTTCCAGCGGAATGTGCTTTGTCATTTGCATCGGTTGTCGTTACATATAAAAGAAGTATCAAGGGACTTTAATCACAACTCCTACAAAAGAAGCAGACGAACTTGCGCTCCGGATACTTTCCGACGGAGCAAATCGAGCAGCGCCAAAAGTGCATCAACACATGGGCTCATTGTCTTGGTGCGTTTTTCTATCACCGGTTCAAACAATCACGCCCATAGAGAAATCCAAAATCAACGCCGCTTTTTCTGTGCGTGATAGATCTAGAGCCGGTGCATAATAGTAAATGGCACACATGGTGACGAGCGTCATCAGGATGCACTTTTTGACGCTGCTTGATTGTCTCCATCGGATCGCACCTCGACTGTTATCGGACGTAACGTGAACTGGAGTACAAAACAGTATTTTTTTAAATTTATTTCATCTGTACACAGAATCTGCAGGCAATCAGCACGATCTATGCACAGGTAATACTAAAAAGAAAAAGATAAGGTAAACGTACTCGATGCCCCCCCCCCCTTTTTTTTTAAAGAAAAGAACAAACACAAAAGTAAAGGTTTTAACAGTACATTGATCCCTCCTGTAGCACAGAGTGTAGGCGGTAACGCGTTATAAGTAATGTCATTACCGGTAACGCGTTACTTTCTTTCAGTAACGTAACAACGTACTCGTTACTTTTTCAAAACAGTAACGGCTAACGTACTTACGTTTCTTACTTCAGAGTGACGGGTAACGTAATTACGTTACTCGTTACATCTCTTCCCCAAACTTGGGAAGGAAAAAAAGGTACAATTAATTTGTTTTGTGTGTGCAGACACAGCCGACGCCTCGGGCTGATGGGACCAATCCCACGGAGTCAAAAGGGCACCTTCAGGGTTAAAGTAATTATCTTTAGGGATGTCTTTTATTCAGAGATGGCACCACCTACATTGCGCCGATTGCACGGGTCGCGTGTTGTGCAAAACCACGGGCCGCGTGGCGGCAAGACATGATTCGGTCACCAAAAATATGATAAATAAATCTGCTCGAGGCGCTCGCCTCAGATCTGCCCTCGTCACCGTCGAGATCGGTTGCCTGTCTTCTCGTTCTCCTCGGCAGGTTCTGGCCCGGAGCCGGCCGGCACCTTTCCTGTAAGCGCGCATCTGTGTTATAGTTCCATATTCGACCTCTTTTGGAAGATAGCACAGGGGAATTACAAAATGGCGACGAGGATGGGATATTAGAATGAACATGCCCATCTAAGCCTACTTGGCAATGACTCAATCAGCATTGACTAATATCGCGGCGGCGATTCCGCCACCTCCAGTTTTCTTGGCCGTTCCCGGCACACCTGTACAGGCCTGGCCGGCGTGGAAGGAGGCCTTTCTTTCGTACCTCCACGCTACCGGTATCCACGACGCTCCGCCGGCTCAGAAGAAGCATGTCCTTTTTTCGATGTTGGGAGTGGAAGGGCAGCGCATTGTCTCTGCCTTTCAGTTGAACACCGTGCCGGCCACGGAGCATCTGAACGAGTTTGAAGCGTTTTTAGCCGCGCTCGAAAAACACTTTGAATTTTCGGGATGTGTTGCCTTGGAGCGCAAGAAACTGCGCGCTCGGACTCAGCTGCCTGGGGAGACAGTTTCAGAATTTCTGGCTGCTCTAAGACATCAGGGTTCTTTTTGTGCATATGGTACTGCACTAGACGAACGTCTGTGCGACGTGTTCCTTGAGGGTCTCGATTCCAGACGAGTTCAGGACCGTATCCTACGTGAGTGCGTTGGCACTGCGGTACCTACACTTAACCGGGCAGTACAGCTCGCTCTACAATTTGAGCAACTGGCTCGGACCTCCGAACAATTTCACCAACGCCAGACGTCGGTATCGGGGACATCTTCAAGCTCCGGTGAAGTCCAGTACATCGAGCAACCCCGTTTCGAACAGGCGCACGCACCAAGACGGGGATATCAAGATGGTCAAGGACGACTGGCATCCCAGGGACTCAACCAAGATGGCCACCCAGGTTTTCCTACCCGGCCCTATCGTCAGTACACGCCAACACCATGGACGTCCCGGATGACTCGCTGCCCTCCAGCCGTCAACCATGCACCGCGGCCGCAAGCGCGAGTGGGTCCTCAACAGCGTCGTGACGTTCCTCCTTCACGAATGGGCGAGCGAGCAGGCGGCCCCGACCTCTGCTGGTTTTGTGGACGTCGCAACCATGCGCGTGACGTCTGTCCGGCACTCCACGCTCAGTGCTTCCGTTGCTTGAAGATGGGCCACTTCGCCGCTGTTTGTAGGAGTCGCCAACCACCGTCAGATTCCTTCGTATATGATCAACGACAAGCGTCACTTCCTTCCCGGGGC
This sequence comes from Ixodes ricinus, assembly GCA_037355805.1. NCBI lineage: Eukaryota > Metazoa > Arthropoda > Arachnida > Ixodida > Ixodidae > Ixodes > Ixodes ricinus. The sequence continues at coordinate 6,881 of JAZHYW010006171.1, read as the reverse complement.
CACGCCCATGGACGTCAACAGGGCCCTTCACCTCCGCGGAGACCCGGCCCAGTCACGGTTGGAGTGCACGACGACTGCGACTACCAGTATAATGTCACGTCCGTCGACGACGTCCCTGTGCGGACCTTGGAGGGACCTGTAGTCGACCGAAGCCGACTAAATGCCTTCATCGCTGATGTACAGGTAAATGGACTACCTTTGAAGCTCCTGATTGATACAGGATCTCACGTCTCGATTTTAAACGAGAGAACCTTTAATGAAGTTAATCGCTCAGGACAGATTCAGTTACATCCACCTGCACGAAGACTTGTTCACTACATGCATGAAACCATTCCTGTCCTTGGAAGCTTCACTGGCCAAGTCGTTTTTAAGAACCGTTTTGCACCGCTGGAGTTCTATGTCTGTCAAAATGGACGTTCTTTACTCGGCATCGATGCTGTGCGCGAGTTACAAATTACTCTGTCGGGAGCTGATCACAACTGCTCTTATGTCAATGCAGCTGACGGAAGACCGGACCCCCAGCAGGATGTGACGTCGGTTAAAGTTCCACAGCGCCGGCCGTTCACTGTTTCGTCCCACCAACCACCGCACCAGCCAAGTTCGTCAGATGTCCCCGGCATCCTGTTTTCTTCACAACCGGGTGTTAACCTATCACAGTCACATCTGTCACCCGACAAACAAGTGGACCTAGAAGTTTCATCAAGGACCCCACAGTCGACATCTGTTGCGCACTCCGCATCTTCGCCTTCGCGGGACGTATCCCAGCTTCCTCCCGGGTTCGAAGACTTCCAGCATCTTTTTAGCCCGGAGCTGGGTTTGGTGCACAATCACACCCATACCGTCAAGGTGCGGTACAACGTGCCACCTGTTCAATCTAAGTTACGTCGGTTGCCCATCACGTTGCGTGATGCGGTATCTGAAGAAATTTTCAGGCTGGAACATCAAGGCATCATTGAGCGCGTCAGTGCGTCTGAGTGGGTCTCGCCCATTGTTGTGGTTAGGAAACAAGATGGCAGTATTCGTCTGTGCGTGGACCTACGTGCGCCGAACCAGGCCATCGTCATTGACTCCTTTCCTTTACCACATATCGAAGAACTATTGAACTCCCTGCAAGGAGCCTCCCACTTTTCTAAGTTGGACCTGGCCTCAGCTTACCACCAAGTCCGGCTTGCCCCGGAAAGCCGGGATTTGACCGCTTTCATCACTCATGAAGGCCTTTTTCGATTTAAAAGAGTCTGTTTCGGACTGGCTTCAGCACCTGCGGCCTTTCAAGACATCATGTCCAAGGTTTTAAGAAACTGCAAAGGTGTTCGATTCTATCTCGATGACATCATAGTGTATGGCTCGTCGCAAAGGGAACATGACGAAAACCTACGAGAGGTATTGTCCTGCATCTCACGCGCAGGGATGAAGCTGAACCGCAAGGGTGTTTTCAGGGTTCAAGAACTATCGTACTTAGGACATCGTCTCTCCACGGAAGGGCTAGCTCCTCTCCCGTCTAAGGTAGACGATGTTCAAAACTTTGAGGCACCTTCTGATCCATCGAAGCTTAAGGCTTTCTTAGGACTTGTGGAGTACTACAGCAAGTTTATTCCGCATTGTTCCACTCTCGTAGAGCCGCTTCGTCGGTTACTCCGCAAGGGCGTTCCTTTCGTCTGGTCCCCAGAAGTAGAGGCCAGCTTCCGGAGTGTAAAGGAGTGCCTTAAAAATGCACCAATTCTCTCTTTTTGATCCGACGCTTCCAGTCGTGGTATCCACTGACGCTTCCATGTATGGGTTGGGTGCCGTGTTGCAACAGCAGAAAGGAAACCAACTACAGACAGTAGCTTTTGCCTCACGCTCACTTACTAATGCTGAGCGCATGTATTCCACCGGGGAAAAAGAGGCACTGGCATGCCTCTGGGCCTGCGAAAAATGGCATGTCTATCTTTGGGGTCGTCATTTCGTAATTCGCACTGATCACCAAGCCTTGGTAACGTTACTTTCTAACAGAGGGTCTGGAGTTCGACCTCTCCGGATCACTCGGTGGACAGCAAGATTGTTAAATTACAACTTTAGAATGGAGTATCAAAAGGGGAGGACAACTTGGTCGCCGATGCCCTGTCCAGACTTCCTGTGTCAGACACAGAAAACGGTACGCAGTTCGAAGAGGACGTAGTTTCCCTTGTTATGCTTCCTTTGACATTAACGGATTTTCAAGAAGCTACCACCACAGATGTTGTCCTTCCTCGTGTGATCCGATATACTCTTTCGTCATGGCCGGATGATAGCTTCGCCTTGACCGAGCTGAGACCTTACTTCAATGTAAGAGACCAACTGTCTTTACATAACGGGATTCTTCTCCAAGGGGAAAAGATTGTGGTACCTGAACAGTTACGTGACCGCATCGTCCAACTGGGCCACGAGACGCACCAAGGTATTTCCCGGACAACGACCATCATCCGAGACAAGTACTGGTGGCCCCGAATGTCTCAAGAAATCAAGGAACGGATTCAACATTGTACGGTATGTAACTCAACTGACAAAACTGCAAAGAGAGCACCTGCACCATTGCAACCAGTGGAGTTTCCCAAACAACCGTGGGAGAAGCTGGGGCTGGATATTGTGGGACCGGTCGAACACGCACCTCAAAGTCAACGTTTCTTTCTCGTACTAATAGATTATTACTCAAAATGGCCGGAAGTGCAAGCGGCGGCATCAGTAACTTCAACAACTGTTATTAACTTCCTGAAAACTGTCTTTGCCCACGAGGGTCTTCCTTGCGAAATCGTTTCGGACAACGGCGTCCAGTTTGTTTCACACGAGTTTCAAGAATTTCTCTACCAGCATGGAATTAAGCATACCAAGACATCTTTATATCACCCTCAAGCAAATGGCCAAGTGGAGCGGTTTAATCGCGTATTGAAGTCCTGTCTTCAGCTAGCCGTCGTACAAGGACGCCCTCTGCCGGATGCTGTCCGGGACTACCTGGAAGCTTACCGACGAACTCCCCACTCGGCAACAGGCCAAGCACCTTCCCTACTGCTTCATGGACGGATCCATAGATCCAAGTTAGACATTCAAGGGATATCGACCCCCGAAGCTCCGGTTGTCTCGTCAAGCCGGCCTGATCCTCTTGTGAGAGTGCGTAGTTACCAACAGAAAATGAAGTCGTACTCGGACTCTCGAAGGGCTGTTCGGTGGCCGAGGTTCGTCGCTGGCCAAGCAGTCCGGATCTTTCGACCACAACACAAGAATAAATTACAAACTAAGTATTCAACGCCACAAGTTATTCAAACTCAAGTGGGCCCGGCCACTTACAAATTCGCTGACGGGCGAATATGGAACGCCGACAAATTAACAAGAGCGTTCATTCCACCGGAGCAGCAGGATGCAGATCTTTCCTGGGATGATGAAGAGGAAAACGAACCTGCTCCGATAAGACACCATTCTCCGTTGGGCAACCCTACTGTCACGGCTCCACCCGATTCTGTCTGCAGTCCAGCTACAAGTAGGGCTAGTCACAGCTCTGAACCTGCTGTGCCAGGTCCATCCTCGCAGGTGCCTTCGTCTAACTCTCAATTGAGCAGTCCTGTGTTCCCAAGTCTCGAGGTTCAAGAACCTCTTCAACCGTTCATCCCGATGGCGACCAGCAGCCCCGCTGTATCTAATCCTGGAACACCTTCCTCCATGCCTCCCCTTGAAGAGAGCGTGAATGGTAGCAGTACTCACCCCTGCGTCCCGGAAGCAACAGTGACTACGCCAAATCATCTTCACGGTCGGCCAGTACGTCAAAGAAGACTTCCACAGCGACTGAAGGACTACGTGCTTTCAATTTATGGAAACAGTAATCTGTTTTCTCCATCTGCCAATTACCACGTGCAGTGAACTAAAGCGATTTCTTTCCTATTTTTTTTGTGTCACTTCTGACGAACTGAACTGTTTTGCACTGTAATAGGACTTTCCACGTGGTTGTGCTTGAACTGAACAAGTTTTGTGCCCAGCTTAATGCAGTAACGATACCTGTTTTTTTTGTGTAATGTATCATAGACAATTTACTAAGTGTGTCGTTTTTGAATAGTTGGAATTGTCTGTGTTACAGCAGCACTGTTTTTTTATGGAGGGAGATTGAGGAATTATTCATAGACGCCCTAAAAAAAATTATTTTTATATACTATGTGCTGGTATTTTTGTTATTATGATTCTGTAAATATGTCTTCTTCCTTTTAAGTTTCTTTTTTTATAAGGGGAGGAGAATGTAGTAATTATGTTTAGGGATGTCTTTTATTCAGAGATGGCACCACCTACATTGCGCCGATTGCACGGGTCGCGTGTTGTGCAAAACCACGGGCCGCGTGGCGGCAAGACATGATTCGGTCACCAAAAATATGATAAATAAATCTGCTCGAGGCGCTCGCCTCAGATCTGCCCTCGTCACCGTCGAGATCGGTTGCCTGTCTTCTCGTTCTCCTCGGCAGGTTCTGGCCCGGAGCCGGCCGGCACCTTTCCTGTAAGCGCGCATCTGTGTTATAGTTCCATATTCGACCTCTTTTGGAAGATAGCACAGGGGAATTACAAAAGGGTGTTCGCCGTGTTTCTGTACGCGTTCTTTCATCGCTGAACCAATCACAAACAAAAAAAGGCTTAGTTATTGGACTTTTCACAATGCTTGGTTGGTCCTATTAGCTCGTAGCGTCGGCCGTGTCTGAACTTAAGCTGAGACGAAGCAGCACTCGAGTTCATATACGTTAAACATTTTGCCTGTCTTTTACTCAATCAAAAAGTCCCACTTCAGAAAAATCTTAACGCCAACGCCCTTCGCCCCACTGTCAAAAACGCTTTCGAAAAAAAAAAAACCAAAAACCAACGCAGTTACCGTAAATTTATAAACAAAACTAATTCAAAAGTAACGTGCGTTACTTTTTATTGGCAACGCGCTCCTTTTATTCTAAGTTAACGTAGGTCGTTAACGCGTTACTTCATTTTACAAGTAAGAGCACTTCTATTTTGGTAACGTCTCCAACACTAGTGGTAGCACACTCTACTCTACTCGTGTGCGTAGAAACCATCAACCTCGTCGCATCATGACGTTTTACAATCCTTTCCGATACGCCGATAAACTTTACATATATTCGTTTTCCTCTCAGCTGTTACACCCGCTCCATTTGGCCCCCCTCGCCCGACGTCAACAAAAGTAAGTCGAAGTAAATCCTTGTGCCAACGAGCGAGTGAAAATTTTCGCATCACGTGATTTTGTTTTCCCGGTAAATACCTTCGCAGGCTTTTGTATTGCTGCAGTCTCAATGACGGTGCTTGCTCGCTTATCCAGTCAATGTGCATTTCGCGCATTCTAGATGCAACGCCAGTGATTGACGACTTCAAAGACCACACTCTGGTAGGACCGGGCGTTGATTAAAATTTTTAACCCGATTAATCGCCACCTTTAATCGTTTAATTATTCGGTTAATCGTTTTCGTTCATTCCCATGAGAACTACTTTATATCTTTTTGAGTCAAAATTACGTGTTTTGCCATTGTTGAATATGTGATAAACGGAGCAATTCTGTACAATTTCGACTTTCAAATCAACCTTATTATGTAGTTGAGAACGGTCAAATGACACCTAGACTCGCACATGATTACTAACTTCAGCCGCAGAGGCAAGGAGGTTCGTTGATATTATCCAGCAATAGCGAACTCCTTTCTCTGTTCTAGTCTCTGTGGCGCTAAACGGACACTCGCATGGTGTTCAATTGGCTGAAACACGCTATAACCTTCTCCATTTGTTTGCAGTTACAAATCTCGCCCTACAGTTTACTTTAGGTTCAAATTTAACTTTGCGTTTCGCTTCATACAGGTGTACCCGTTCACGTCTGCGTGGTGAAAAGCGTTGAATCTTTTACTCTTTGTTTTGTTTCGACAGAATTTCAACGATTAACCGTACTAACAAATTAACCGAGATTAAAACATTAATCGATTATTCGGTAGGCTAATCGTTTGAGTGCCCGGCCCTACAGTCTGGGGATTTTGGAAATACTGGACGCCCATGACGATACAGTGGCTGCAGTGCGCAGTTTCACAACGCCGAAGAGATCAAAGACTCCCGCGAATGTGTGGGGCTGATATGCGTGTCAGCGGGCTTATTTTAAAAACGCACTGTCACACTACGATGCGTCGAAGCGTCTCCGACTGGAGTGTTTACAGCGGCTCTTCCAAACAGTGGTCCCTCGATTTTTGCCCGATGACGTCATAGAAAAGTGTTTTACTGCTGCCAGTCGCGATCCTGGCGGTGTCCGATCAACGGTGGTGTAACTGGTGCCTGTTCAGCTGCGGGTCGCTCTCCAGTTTGACAGTCCAAGGAATATTCGGCAGCTGCAGGAGTTTGGGAAGACGACAGCATTGCTACTAGCAACCGAGAATCGTGACATCCGGCAGTGTTAACACTGCGGCTTTTGTGACGTCATTTGTGGCCACTTCAGGACAACTTCTGATGTATGGGTGGCGTATGCGGAGCGCAAGTTCGTCTGCTTCTTTTGCGGGGGCCAGCTTTACTAAATTACCTCAGTTGTGGAACTCCCTCCGAAGGGGGTACACCCTCAGCCACTTCAGTCCGCCTCCCGTAGAGTGCCTTCATACACACGCGCTTTTGCTTGGGTGGTGACATCTCAGCCATTTTTACGCCCAATCGTTTTTTATGCATTTTGAAGTACGCGCAATCCGGTGTCAATCAGCTCGAGCGCGTAGCTTTGGCTAATGCAGAGACGCCATTTTAGCGCCCAAGTCACGCACCGAGTGCGCGAGAGCGTCACGCGCTGAACATTCAGTGCAACAATGGATGTCTTCACCCTGAGACAGACTAAGACATGCCTACACTCCAAAAAAAGGTAGTCATACGCGACTACT
>JAZHYW010006169.1:0-78031 GCA_037355805.1 Ixodes ricinus | reverse complement strand
TTCCACAAGCGCCCCGCCGACTGTGCAAGAGAGGTCTTGGACGGGCCAGCTAAGGCAGGAGTGGAGGACGTCGGGGGGCTCCTGCGCAACTTGGGCTGGAATCATGACTGGCCCACTCCCACCTCCAATTGTGGAGCCGTTAGCCAAGCCGGACAGGGAAATAGAACATCTTCCCCGTCACCGCCAAGGAGCTGCGGGAAGAAAGGCTCCCACTCAACTCGGCGCCAGGTCCAGACGGCTTCACGTCTCGACTTCTAAGTCCCCGCTGCACTTCAGATGGGCCGTACGGTGTTCATCCAAAAGACTAGTCCTGCGACGGAGGCGGGCCACTTCCGCCTGATTACGATGGCACTGTTGGTCCAATGGCTGCTCCACAAGACTCTGGCACGCCGTCTTACCGCTGCTGAGCCCTCAACTTCCGGCAGCGGGCATTCCAACCGGTGGACGGGTGCGCGGAGAATGTGCTCCTGCTGGCCACCGCCATTGCCGAGGCGAAGCAGCGACTGCGGCCTCTGCACATGGCCTCCATCGACCTGATGAAGGCCTTCGATCAGGTCAGCACCGAGGGCCACTCGCTCGAGGAGCTGTGCGGACTGGCCTGGCGGACAACTTCATGGCATACGTTCGGGACCTGTACCGGACCTCCCAATCAGTCCCCAACTACAAGGGAGAGAGCCTGCTGGTGGAGCCGACTACCGGGGTGCACCAGGGGGACCCATTGTTCCCCACGATGTTCAACCCGGTGCTCGACGAGTACCTGTCCAAGACGGACGCAAACGTTGGCTTCACCAGCGGCGAGTTCTGACTGGACCGCGATGGCCTGCGCCAACAACCTTCTCGTCTTCGCTTCCACCAGGAGGGGTCTGCAGGAAAGGCTTGATGAGTTGGCCGAGCTGCTGGAGCCACGGGGACTTCACATCAACGTCGCGAAATCCCACACCCTGCTCCTGCAGCCCTCCGGAAGAGAGAAGTCGAAAGTGGAGACCGACGTGACCTTCTGCGTTAGGGACCAGCCACTGCCGGTGGCGACCACCGCAACGATCTGGTGGTACCGAAGTGCAGTTCTCCACCAAGGGGAGGAGGCGCAGAGAGTGGACCGGGACCCTAGAGAACTCCTAGAGAGAGTTACCCGAGCGCCACTCAAGCCGCAGCAACGACTGTTCATCCTGCGTGGCTTCCTGCTGCCCCGCCTGCACCACAGGCTCGTCTTTGGGCCTCTGGGGGATTGGTACCCTGTCAAAACTGGACAGGATGACCAGGGCCGCCATTCGTAAATGGCTGGCCGTAATCCACGACACTCCTGTGGGATATTTCCACGCCCCAGTCTCCGAAGGTGACTTCGCTTCAGACGGCGATCCCGGGGATGACACTGGCCAGGATCAAGGTCTACGGTTCAGTGATCACCCCAGGAGCGAAGCAGCCCTCCAACGCCGGATGCTGACAGACCAAGTCACGCCGAGCTTGGCAAGCGGCGAACCTCGATGGTATGCCCCTGTCCACTGAAGGCCGACGTCTCGCAAGTACTGGGCCGACAAGCTTCACGGCAGCTACGATGGTGCTGCCCTGCTGGAGACCCGACACGTTCAAGCCGCGCAATCCTGGATCTCGGATGGCACTCGACTTCTCCCAGGGTGACACTACGTAAACGTCATGAAGCTGCGTGTGAACGCTCTGCCAACCCTCTCGAGGACCAAGAGGGGGAGGGCCAGACAACGTGTCCTACAGGGCCGGCTGCAGGGCACGAGAATCTCTGGGACACGTCCTTCAAGCCTGCCACAGGGGACAGCGGGGCCGCGTCAAGTGGCACGATAACATCGCCCGGCATATCACCATGCGCCTGCACCAGCTTGAGTGGACCGTTCTGTGGAGCCGCATTATACCGTCCAGGGACGAGTGATGATAGCCGGACTTGGTGGCGACAAAGGAAGCCCAAGCCATCATCATTGACGTCCAGGTCGTCTGACCGGCTTGGAGTTGGCCTTCCTGCACCAACAGAAGGCAGCAAAATATTCAGTCCCGGACCTGTTACGACAGGTTTAGGGAAAGCGGAAGGAGCCACCGCTGGTCACCACAGCAACAATGAACTTCCGGGGCATCTGGTCCAGGGACAGTACGAGGGACCTCCTCTCCTGTCATTGGGGCTGACTAAGTCAGACCTCAAACTCATGACAGTGAGGTGCCTCCAGGGGGCCACCGATGCTTCTGGGGACACCCGCAGGATGATGACTGCGGTTCACACCACGCGGCTGATGAAGGCCACCACCCAAGCCGTGGTCTTGGGAGCGCTGCCGGCATCGACCTGGCCGGAAGCAAACAACAAGGTACCTCTGCCCTCACACAGCGCTCATTAAAAAAAAAAAAAAAAAAGTGCCCTTTGGTATTTACTTTTACTACTGGATAGCGGAGAGGACCCACATCTCTTCCGGGCCGTGCCTTCATAGACCTAGTTAAGTTGCGCATTAATGCCATGCCGACGAGGTCGCGGATGAAGCGCTGCCGGAAAGACAACATGAATACGCTCTGTAGAGAGGGTTGTGGCACAGAGGAGACTCTGGGCCATGTTTCACAGAGGTGCCACCGCACCCACTTCACTTGCATAGCAAGGCATAACCTAGTGGACTACATTGCCAGGCGCTTGCGATCCAAGCGTTTAGGGTGGGAGGTGGCAGTCGAGCCACGTATCTACACTGCCGATGGTACCAGGATACCGGACCTTATCCTCAAAAAGGGGGAGACTGTCGTCATTCTGGATGCCCAGGTGGTTCGGACTCAGGTTCGCCTCCCCGATGCCCACTTGGCAAAGAGCACCAAATATGACACAGACAATGAGGTCTGTCCCTGGCGCGGGTCGGCTTCAACACTCCATCATTCACCAGCCTCACTTTCATATAGGGGGTTTGGGCAGAAGCAAGTGCCCAGGTGCTCCTTGACTTGGGCATGGGGCGAGAAAGATATTAAACTACTAACAATTAAATGCATTCAGGGGTCTCTGGAGTGCTTCCAGGTGAAACAACATATTACCACCGTGCTAACGAAACGGGCTGATGCAGCACCCAGATTGACTGCTGCTTCTTGTGACACATACCCTTCACATTCCGGTGTGGAGATTTCGGTCCCTCTGCTGTAACAGAGGATAAGAATTTACTATGCCCTGTTTTTTCTTTCTCTCTTCGTTGGGTGACAGAGGGTTCCGGACCTCAAAGAGTTTGGGGAAGGAAACCTTGACCCCCTTCAGCTGCACAACATACTAACATATTCTAAGTCTTTGGGCAATGTAGATATAAAAAAAAAGCCAAATGACTTGTCATTTAATTAGCGATGCGCATGAATGGATTAACGAGTTTCCCACTGTCCCTATCTACTACCTCCACCTGCCCGTGGTGCGCCCTGCCAGCTTCATTGCTGCAAACGGGAGGCTCTGACGAGCAACCCCCCACCTGGGGTGGGGAACCCTAGCACTGGGGTTCCTCTCGCGGGACAGGGGGGACAAAGAGGGATTTGCCAACCCCAGCTTTCCCCGCTAAGGTAGACAGGCCCCTTAGGGCGTGGGAGCGTGCGTGCGGGGACGTGGTGGCGTGAGATGTGGGGAGGAATCTGGCGGGAATTGATCTCATTTCTTTTTCAGATTTCCCTGGATTATAGTGACATCCAGCCACTTTGCAGAAAATCGATTTTGATTTTCAGCTGTTGATGTCTCGCCGGTGCGCGGGTACATGCTACCAGGAGGCCACAGGACACTGGCTCCCAGCATACAGATAGATCTCACAGCTTGAGTTGTATTTAAGGGACTTAATTCATTCATTTCTTTTCTCACGTGGGGATTTTTTTGCATAACTTTCGGTATTTAAAAAAAAGTGATTCTGGACTTCAGGTGCCAATGATATTCGCGATATTTTTTGTAAATGGTACCATTTTTCACATTCCATACAAATAATCAAAGCTGAAATAGTATTTTGTGAATTAACATGATAAACGAGCCCAAATCGTGATTAAGCTGTTAAAGCTAAATACACTTCTCTTCCTGGCACTTAAGGAGTCCACTCCAGATCCGCAGGTCTCCTGGGCCGGCTTGCTCAAAACAGGTGCCTCAGCTACGACTGCTCAAAAAAAGGCACTGTCAATGCTAGCGCTCGAGCCCATACCGCGTCCTTAAGCGCTTGAGTGCTCCCAGCCTTGCCAGCGCTTTCTTTTGAGCAAGCCAGCCATGGTAACGTCATCTCTTTTGAGTATCCACCAACAAACAATTTTTGTTATAGTGGTTTTTGGGCTTCTAATCCTTATGCTTTGCACATGACAAAGATTTTAAATGAAAAGGGTATTGTGTCAAGAATTTTTGTTCTCTATGAATTTCCACTTGTCACGGGCCCTAAGTAGCTTTCTTAAAGGGTACATACACTACGCCGGACGAGCAGGAATTCTATCCTGGTGTTATTTTCCTTCACCATGATATTGTAAAATTAGTTTCAAGTTATGGCAATAGTTCTGGTAATGAGGTTGCTATTGGGGCTGCAAGATACTATGTTCATCTCAGTCTTCAGTGGGAAGGATACTGGCAACGCTGGAATCGCCATCAAGCTTTGACTCAGCAGGACGCACTCAGAGTACTCCTTGCCCTGCTGCTGGTGCCAACATCAGCTGGCGATGCCTCCACTCGACCCAGAGGACCTGTTAGGACCTTCCATTTTCAGTGACCCATGACTTTGCGCTTTTGGACAAGGAACTTGGAGGTCAACAAGAGAGCAAGACCGGTCGAAGGGTAAATGATGGGCATTTTATGCCAAGATTCAGTGCTTTGCACGTGCATGCATGTTTTAGCTTATTATTTACTTTTGATATCAGCAGCTGTGCTTTCATATTCATGTGATAAAGGTTTGTTTACGTATACAGTACAGTTTATATAGTATTATATGCTATATTATTATAGTATACGTATTTGAGCACATGCTCAAACACAATTTATATTAGTGTTACTAAACTATAGTTAAATTTTAAATGATGTTGTATTTTCCGTGTGTATATTATGTGTTTTTTTTTTAAATATTTTTTCTTTTTGTGCTAATTTATACAAATAATGTATTTATATATAAAAAAAATTGCAGCGCATTTAACGCTATTTTTTTTTTTTTTGTACGTCATATGCTATCTTTGTAGAGCAGCTTTAACTATGAGTTTACAGGGTCTTTCCCCGCTTTCAGGGAGTAAGAATGCTATCGCCGTACTATTTTGACTCGGAATGCAGATTTTTTAATTTGTATGGTTTCCCTGAAGCCGCCCAATGTGGATAGACAAGACAGTGAGAATAAACCTTACAAAGAGTTAAAGTGTTGATGCTGCCTAGTCTAGCCATGAACTAGCAAGAATAGTATCCTTTTTGTTTCAAACTATGTAAATTTTGAAAAGTAAGTGGGTGGTACATGTCCTAGCAAAAATTCTATTAGAATATCTATGAGACTAATAAACATTTCTACTGAGACTAATAGAAGAACTCCTATAACATTCATTAGCAATGCCTATGAGACTATTAGACATTTCATAGACTACTAGGGAACCTAACAGACCACAGCAATGCCTATGAGACTAATAACACTCATGGTTCACATAATCCCTATAAGGCTAATAGCAACTTGTATGAGACCAATAGGAATCTCGGGAGACTAATATAAGTCTTAACTAATGAGTAGAGATCTGTATTAGACTAATACAAACCGTATTTGTCTAATAGCAATATTTATACACGTATGCCTTCTATTAAAATAATACAAAGTTTGCTAGACTAATACAAGCATTTACAATTTATAGTACTAACAATTAGACAAATTTACACACTTATTAAACAAATGAATGCTCATTACACCACGGTAAATTGCACAGCCAAAGTAGTATTACAATATTAAATGGGCATATTAGAACAACTGAAAACTCTACACAACCAAATAAAGGTGACTAATAACTGAGATTTATTAGATGTGGAAACTTAACTTATAGGCAGCCTGTTCCAACTGGTTTCTGCAACTAGCTACAATATGTTTCTGCATTTCAAAATTTTTTTATCAAATATAGGGATATCGTTCTCACAAATTAAAATTGTTTTCTACGGATCTACAACTCAAAAAAGACGAAGATGGACCATTCATTCATTCTTCCATTTATTTTTAAAGCTATGAACAGCTTTTACTTGTAATGAAATACAACATATATAGCAAATGGGTTGAAAAATTCTAGTGATAATTAGAAGAATCACTACCTGGAGCATTTATGGTAATGCGAAAAGCTTTAACGTGTCAGCAAGTTTGGAAGATTTGATTACCGGGAACCACGAGTTCCAGTCATTGCAAGTTCGAATTGGAACTTAGTTGAGAACCATAATAGCAGAGCGAGTGAGAAAATTTACAAGAAAAGATGTGTAGTTCTCTGGTTGTTGGTTCAAAGAACGCAGGATTCGCCGCACATTCTTGCGAGCACGATATTGCCGCTTGTGCTTGCTCAGCGTAACGGCAGCTGCGCTTTCGTTCCTTTCCTGCTTCAGTTTGTTGTTCCTGCGGTATTCGGCGCCAGGCTCCAGGTACTTTTTTCGCTTGCATGCGCGGGCATTTTGAAGTGAACGTAGAACACCTGAAACATCTCCAGAGTAAAACTACCACGGAACTGGGCCAAAAGTTCCGCTATTTTTTATGAAAGATCATACAAGTGGTAAGCGTATAGAAGGCTACTAGAATGGGTATTTTGCTGATTATTATTCCGCCTTTTGCACTTATGCCTGTACATAAGTAACGTTCCATGGGTTACAGTTAATTGGTGGTTGCAGGGTAAATTTGAAACATTAGCAAAATTTGTTAATATATTATAATACAAATGCATTTAAGATTATAACAAATTACTGTTGGCGACTTTTCATGATGGTGTTGTTGCATCAGGCGTCATAGCGGCATACTGCATCAGCCCTTCAAAAACTTCGAATTGACAGCAACGAACTTCATCCGTTCCTCAATTAAACACGCTGCGGTCGGAACCCTATCCTGGCTACTTTAAAAGGAAATACATATGCGTGTACTACGTCCTGCATAGACGCAAGCGACGCTAACGTCAAGAGTTCCGTAACGAGATAAAGGATTTGGAGCAAATAGTGCTGGATTCATTTGACTTAACGCCAAATCGCTACCACGTAGGAATGGTCAACAATCAATCTTGGCTATTTTCGAGCCCAACCGGCAAGATGTAAGGTATCAAAGTTATAAATTTAAAATATATATATTAGACTCCTTATCTTAAACCCGCTTCATAGTCTTGGCGGCCGAGTACTACTCGGGAGAGAGACCAGACCGGTTTTTAAGCCTTCTTCGCATCTCTCTCTTTAACGACCAGTAAAGCTTTGTTCCGTTTCATGTTACGACGCGCTTTTTTTTCAGTGACCTCGTGAGGTTGCTGCATTTTAGCAGAGAATGGCAAAAACGATAAAATACCTCTTAGGGATGATGGTCCTGAAATATTTCGAAATGTGCATGTTGTTCTAAAATTTATAAATAGGTTTTTACTACCGCCGAGCAGTTTCCCTGTAAATCTTTGCAGCAAGTTGTAAATAGTAACATGGTAAAGGAACTGAAAATAATTCATAATAGTCACTTGCTGAAATACGAGAAGTGGTCGGAGGCCCAATTGTGCCTATTTCAGCCTAAGATATGATTGTCAGTAGGTTTCAGCTTCTGCACGCATGTCAAAAATGCTCGTGCTTTTTGGGGGCGCCGGTCTCGAATCCGGCACCAACTAAAATGGTTTACTAAAATGTTTTCGCCAGAAAAAGAAAAGCGTAGTACACAGATTTACATTTCGTCATCTCTGAGAACAGACTCTTCATTAGGCCAAAGATCGTCACTGCTGTGTTAATTACTTAAAACCATTAAAAGACCTCAGAGTCGCCTAAAGAAAGTTTGCAGTATTCCTGAAGGAGCAGTGCTTCAACTGTACGCCGTTGGTTATTTTGATGTCGCCTGTTAGGCCGTTACACGGTCTACGCACTCTTTCGCTCCAGGTATTAAAAGAGCGCGTCAGTCCACTTATCTACTTCCTGAATGTCTGCTACCGTTGTTTAGCTTTCGCCGAACTTTGCTTTTCCTGGTTATAGTTTTGACTGTAGCAAATTATGAAAATTCTTGTCCCCATTCGTGATCCCTGCCCAGCTTGATGTCGAGACCGCTTCCGATGCACGCGCCTGCTTTCACAATGACATTGACGCATTCCCACTTTTGCCACTGTAAGAATGCATAGCCGCACTCCGACACCTCAAAACAAAGTTTACACGCATGCCGAGGACCGGCTGATCGGGTTGCAAAGAAGATTGATTGATTGATTGGGATTTCTGACTGAACCGAGGTCAGTGTTGTTTCATGCTGCCAGCGCGTTGGTAATGGGAAAGCGGAGCGATGTATGCTTCCCGAACGGGCGAGAAATGTGAAATTAGTACTGAAGTATGACTGAAGTTGGGGGCTTGCACGGTGTGGGGGCGCTTTGTTCGAATTTTACGGTAGTTGATATCGGTAGGATGCTCAAAAATTAAAATAAATTCTAGTAATAGATTCAATATTGCCCTCAATTTGTAATTCTATTGAATAGTATTTTTTTTAAGGTTACAATTATTTGCAAATAGTCTAAACAGTTTAAAGCTGCGAGTTTCCTTCAAAGGCACCACAAAGAGGCTTCTGAGATAGTCCACTCTTGGTCGCGTCGCATCCCAAGAATCTAAATGATTGTAATCCCGCGCCACCTACTTTCATATTAAATGTGATAATCAGTTTCTTCATGCTTATATCACAGAACCCGGAACCGTCGAACGATGAAAGGCGCTATCAGCCAATCAAGGGTGGTACTTACGCTGAGTGATCCACGCGGCGCCCCTCCTCGGGTTGTTTTTGCCAGCACTTACCAGGTGCATGAAGTGGACGCTATGGGCCTGGAGAGCTTCCAAAACTAGCCCAGCAATGGTTCAAAGGGTTACCGGATACTGCTAAATTGTTTTTGTGGTCGAGGCCCAAACAGTTTGTGTCCTCTGGCTTCGACCACCTTATGATAGCATTTGGTGCTCATACAAATTATGTCTTATGGATACTGTCACTTTCAACTGCAAATCTTATTATCCTTCAGGCTTCTTTGGCACTAAGGGACACAACTCAAAATTGACGAGACAACACGCAGTTCGCAAGGCAGGGATGAACAAGCTTCTGGCTAGAAGATTAAGTTGATGAATTCCCAGGCGCAAAATCAGTCCACTTCAGCTGATTATGAACTGAAATGAGGCAGTCCAGCTAGTCTAGTTGGATTCAGCGTTCCAGCTAAATTAGTTGACTTCATTGTTCCAGCTGGAATCCAGCGACTGCCCGTTTCAGGTTCCATAACTAGCTGAAGTGGACTGATTTTCGCCTGGGTTGAGAGGTTTGCGTGAATGTGAGATCTGAAGAATGGGAGATTAAATAGTATTATTTTTAAATAGCTTACACCAGGTACTTTATTTAGCAAGCCACGTAATGCAGTAGGTAAATAGCATGCCGATATAACTAAAACTAATAGGCTAAAACACCACACAACCAATACAACTAATAGTTAATACAACTAATAGACTAATACAAAGTGTCAATAAAACTGATAGGCTATTAGAAATTTCTATTAGAATTTTTTGCTAGGATATATGCATGCATTATAAGAATATTTTCTCAATGCCTTTCGTAGTTTCCGCTTGATGAGCAGTCTTTTGTACCATGTTCAATGTTGCTACATGTAAAAGGATTGTACAACAGATCTTTTAGAGGTACCAAAAAAGTATGTCGTTTATCTTTTTGCTCATGACGATGCGCGCGTCGTTTCGGGATTCTGGGTCGAAGTTAGGCCTAGTGCTCCAAAGCGCAGTTTGCGAGTGTTCAGCTCATTAAATCTTGTTCGCCGTATGCGTTTCACTAATAAAGTCGCTACCTCATTTTTCCGCATTTACGCCCTGCTGGGAAATACCTGACACCGCCAGACAGCATATACTATAAGTATTGCCAGTTTAAAAGCGCCAAACGTATGTACGTACCAGTAGCAGTTAAAATCTCCATTTCTCATGACATTTAATGCGCCGTGAAAACTAAAGAATCCACCGTGGTGAACTATGCAGAGGTGCGATTTTATACAAATGTTAATTTATATACCAACTTTTCCACTTAAAACGGCTCAATATAACGGATGTGCTTAATTTCTAGTTCGAAAATACCGAACTTCACAATGCCAATAAAATACTATGTTTGGTCAGATCAGCTTACAGAATCGCTGATTCGCTTCCTTACAGCTTGGCGGCTCTTCAAAAGGAAGTTGATGTTGGCGCGACCGGTGTAAAGTCCAGCAGGCGCATTACTTCATTTATTTTGAGGTGAAAATAAAGTTACCGCCCCCCGTCACGTAAATTCTACGGTTTCGTTTCAATTTGTTTTGACTGTTTTTCTTTCAAAGAGAGCAGATTATTATTTTAGACATTTAAAAACTCTGCTTGTCTTTATTGTGCCAGGTCAACCTATTAAAGCCGCTAATTGTCAAGCTTTTTCTCGGATGACACACTCACTTGATTCAAACATGACTAAAATATTTGAATTTATTTTATAAAAAAAAATTGTTAGACACTTATACAAGTTGTCAGAGAGTACCAATCCAAATTGTGCAGGTCAAGTTTTTCAATGGTATATGCATTGACAATGCTTGTGATTATATATAAAATGTTTCCCAGGTAAGGTTGCAGCTACATCATATATATTTTGCTCGAAGTCAAATCAAGAATTGCTGAAATTTCTTCGCACCTCAGCAAGAAGGAAGTTGTTAGTCATGCTAAATAAATTTAGCGAATAAATAATTTGCAAAAAGAAGTAGTTTGCAGCGTATTAGCAGCAAAATATTGGCTTAACTGCTGAAGTGACATAGAAACATTCACTTAAGACAATTTGCTCGTCAATCTGCATCCAGAAAGGATTCAATGCGACCAAAGTACCATCCTATTGGCCTCACGGATCCAGTACCAGCAGATGCTGACCTCAAACATTTGAAGTTTAAGTCCTTTGAAATATATAATGACATGACTTGTCCACCTAAAGTCACCTTGGGAGCTGTGCGCATAAAACTAAATTTGTCTATCTCCACTATAAATACTTTGTTAAAATTCATGTGACATTGACTTTTGCTTTTCTAATATATTGGTGCAACTTGTCTGCAAACATTTTAGAACAGGCTGCTTGATTCTCAAACACTCGGCCAATAACTAAATGTATGGAAAGCACCAGACAAGTGCAAAATAATTACTCTGAAAAGATGCATCCTTTTCTTGAAAGGCATATTGTAGGAGACAAAGGGTAAATCATCAGTAAAGGTAAAAAAAAAAATAATATTCCACTCAAATGTTAGAAATAAAACGTCAAAATTCTGATGGGTTTTTTTGGTTTTTAATTTTCAGATGTAGAATGGTAGCAAGAATATTCCAGAAACTGGGACTCATCATGAAACAAACTACACCGCCTTACATAACATATATACTATATTTATTCCATTATAAGACGCAGCTGTTTTTAGAGAAAATCACTAGCAAAAGTCATCCTCGCCTTTATATTCAAATTCTTTCATGGCAATCAAATCTGAACGCAGTTTGTAGGTAAAAGTTGTTGCTAGGTATACGCCGCCTCCAACAACGTGTCGTCCACATGGAGCTAGGCAAGGTTGTATCTGCATCCACCCATCAATCTCCTCTTGCTGCTCTTGTTCTCGTTGTTCCGAAATACGCCTAACGCTTTTCATTGTTTGTGCTAAATTGCCGAACTTCTCGCCTGAATCACCTTGACTATTCCTCGGCATGAGTACGACCAGAGATGCCGCAACAGAAGCAGCACTGGCAGCAGTACGACGCCGTTTCTTCTAAGAGAAAGGCGATCGCGGTCACGGAAGTTGGAAGGGACCAGCAAGGGTCGCATAGCCCGACGCTCACGGTAAAGTAATATCCGGAAGTGGCGAGCCCAGATGGATGCTCTATTTCTAAGAGCTGGCACGCGAAGGCTTTCCGGGGACCACGGCAGGTTTTCAGAAGGAGAAACTTCTGCATCGGTAAAAGAAAGAAGAGTGCCAGCATCTGCTCGTTTCAATGGAGACTGCAGATCAAAGCCCGAGAAATCGCCAACGAAGAAGGTCTGTCATGGGCAGTCTTCAAAGTGAGCAGAGGATGGACGAGAAATTTAAGTGCTTATTGGCTTTTCACTGCCGACATCGCCGTTGTTCTCACGACCACGGCTATACAAGGTCCTATCAGCGTACATCATCGCATTGAGGAAAGAAGCGATACCATTTCTTTTCCTCTAAATGGGAATGCCGGACTAAAACCCCCATTTACTTCGATATGCCCTCAATTATTCAGTGGCCAAGAAGGGGTGAAGGGGAAGTGCGAGATTCATGCGAACGGGCACGTACATGAGCCGTATGGCGATGCTTGCCTGAATGGCGACGGAGGAAGCTTCCGTTCATTATCTTTAAGAGAAGACTATTCCCAAGAATGTATTTCCGGTGTCCTGGTCGTCATACGGTGCAATGAAAAAGGCTGATGACCGAAGAGCTCATGCCTGACTGGATAAAATGTTTGGTGCAGACGGCCAGGAAGCCTGATGCAACCTTTCGCCCATGCTTGTTTTGGATGCTCTCCCGTAAAAACGGTTGAAGGACGTTCGCGACAGATTTGGTCGCTATTCCAGAAGGTATGACAAGCCAGTTACAAAGCCGTTGATGCCTGTTTTCTGAACAAACCGCTCAAAAAGACCATGGCAACGCTGTACCGGAAGTACGAGCAGCTCCAACGCTTGCACAGTCCTGGCCGGATCGATCGCCTAAAACGCTACAACCTCGCTGGACTTCGGCTCAGTGGGCTATGGCGTTGCATGCTATCTCAGCAGATGGTGTTCGCCTTCCTTCTAAAAAATGCTGCATTTCAAAATGCGAACGGGAGCAGGACGACACGTGGCTGCTGGAGCAGCTTGCATAAGCGAGGTATACGGAGAAAGTGACGGCAGTAAAGGCGATAGTAATTATGTTCCTCTTCGTTTGTTTTGTGAACTGTGTTGGAGCAATTTAGTAAATAAAGGCAGCCCAATTAAGCTCGCCTCTTATATGCGCGATCATTATTTTTTTTTTTTCAACGTCCGGAAGGGGGTCCTTGTCTGGTAAATCGTGTCCGCTTATAATCGAATAAGTACGGCATCCCCGCAGCACCTCTTCTTTCACGCCTATCTATCCCGCTCAATACCCCGCCACCTGTAATTTTGGTCCTTCTCCCGGCAACCTTTTACCATATCAGGTATGGGAATTCCAACGAACCATGGACCTCACTCCTCAAACTCCACCCCATCCTCACGTAGCCGTGGATGGCCTGTCTCGACCAAATCCCCGACCCTGGGATCCAGCAAGACCTGGTGACGAGGGGCCCGCATAGCCAGCCGCAGCCAAGGTATCCCTTTGGACTAAGGGATGCCCTCCACTGGGCGGGTGCCCCAAAATCTGCACCCTGATGCTCGCTGAGGGTGGTGTCATCATGACATCCAGTAGCCTCCAGTTCTGGCAGTACAGTTAAACCTCGATGTAACGAACTTCTATGTAACGAAACCCTCGATGTAACGAAATGCATAACGTTTTCTAACCGCAAGTGTATGCACGCCATGTATTTTTTGACCTCTACATAACGAAGTCCCGTTTGCCGAAATTCGATGTAACGAAGTTTCATGGACAATTTTTCACAAACTTTTGGTCCCAAAGGAGATTTTGGGAACCACATGCGCCTAAAAGGAGCCCTCGATAAAGCTCAAAGGGTGAAAGGGGTTAAACCTGGCGAGTGTGGTGTACAGAACGGCTACTGGTGGACACCAGAGCCACCGTAGTTTCAGCTCCTGTCAGCTTCGCCTCGCGCTGCGTAGTCTCGCTTTCGAAGCCCAGCAGCCTAACTAAAAGCGTGCGTTTCTTGTTGTCCTGGGCGACGGAGCCCGAAGGCGATGGAGCCGCCCCTGACAACGTCGATTTCGACTGCCTTCTATACGCCGACCCTGCTGTCATTGCGACGGAGGAGGTGACCGACGAGGCGATAGCTAGCGATGCTTCGTGGGAATGTCCAAGACAGGGACGACATCGAGCCTTATGAGCAAGACACCTGCGATGTGCCCGGTGTCCGTGAAGTGGTGGACGCGGATCGATGTCTTGGAGGCGGTTCGCGATCACACAGCAAGACGAAGCCGCAATGCGAGGCCAGTCTGGCTATGCTAACGTCGTCGTCGTGTGATGCCATAATAATGCCAAGAGTGGCCTAGAAAAGGTGGCCGACTACTTTCAACCAAATAAGCGTCTCGGTGAGTTTTGTGCACCCGAGAAACATTTGTGGAAACTTTCTTTAACGTTAGCCTCGAATTTCTATGTAGCGAAATTTCAATGCAACGAAGTAAATTCCGAATTTTACCGACTCCGTTACATCGAGGTTTGACTGTCACATTTTTTTTTCTAGGTTTAATAATAGAATTTATACTGACCACATTTTCTTTGCATTTTCCCACATTTCTGTATCATATCACAGCAGTAATTTTTTTCCTTTGTCGAATGAGAGTTGTTACCATTTGCCATTTTAAATTACTGTCATAATATGTATTATTTCATGTTGCTTCATCTTCCTATACCGCCTTTAATTTCTATAATGTCCAATATTTTATACCGCCATTCCAGGAGCAGACAGGTTACCTGTAGTAAATCCTTGATTTAATTATTCATTCAGTTATGCATTGACGGAGTATTATGGAAATTAAATTTATAGTTTGTGTTCACATCAAACAGTCGTATTATCTAAATTCGCAGTGACTAATAATTCCGAAAGCTTTTTCTAACTCTTATTGAGACTTTGCCACTGGTTCGAACAGGTCAAAAGAACTAGGTAAATGGTCAGTTAACATACATCTAAAACGCCGTACATGCTACCTTCAGCAAGTTGCATATTATATGATCAAGAGTTGAAGCTTGAATCAGCACCAAAAACTACAGACTGTTTATCAGGTTTAGAAATTAAACGACTGTAGCAAGAATAAGTATTCATTATGTATTGTCTTAGTATATCTAATAAGTAAAATCACCACAAATGATTACATAACTTTTTCTGCGTCGTCATTTGTGAAAATATCTTCTAGTTTTCCAAGAAAAGAACCTAGACATGAGTCATCTAATTTGTGCCTTCAGCGACAAGCTGGCCAAGTTTCTGTATGCAACTACCTTACCATCCTGTTCTTTTATTTGGCGATTTTAATTTCATATTAAATGGAATTCACCTTAATAACAGTTCTATGGTACCACGACTGTCGAATTTGTTAAACTTTGTTTAGATTTCAATTGTCCCAGATGGTTTCTTTTCCAACGCGTAAATGACGGTGCTCAAATATATTAGACTTAGTATTAACAAATAACTTGAGTGTATCTTCGTCGTTGTCTGCATCCCATATGCATAAGTGATCACAAGGCAGTACATTGTGACTCAGCATTTGAAGCACCTTAGTTGATAGACAGGAAAGTTGAAATTTGTCAGTACTTTGCGCCACGTTTCCGTACTAATTGAATCACATGTTCACTCTAGTACATAGAGCATCCGCATTTTTGTTGTGATCATGTATGCATATTGCAATGCAATAATGAAAATAATCCATTTTTAATAACTTTAATAATTTCTTGAATAGAAACCATATATTTGTATTTAAACACACAACTGTAAGGGCAATGTTTAACAGTTTCATTCAGACTATGATCAGAAATTATACGCGACAATCCTACTGCAGGAAGTTCATAAGTGAGGCCAGGTGCAGGAACTTACGCTGGTTAACAAAACTACTGGGATATTTGTCATCGATTCAGACAAAGTTTCTGCCATAAACTTTATTCACAGCCTAACACTCCTGGCCTCCCGCCAGCCTAGGCCCCAGCACAGCAGTGATCGGTGCTGCCGACCGCAGCAATTTTTGACGTTACGTTAAGCGTGCGGATTTCAGCTCCTAGGATTCTGCTATGCCCTCTTTTGCCGACCTGTCGCAGCGCAGTCTCATCGGGCCTGTAGTGTCATTGTGCTGTGCTTTACTGCCTGCTGCGACTACGCGTAGGGTATGGGGACACTATTGACATACGAGCTGATCATGGTAGGGCACCTTGATTCTGATTAACACGTGAACTCATTAGTTTACGTAGGATCAGTCTGAAGAAAGACAACTAAACATCAATAACAGCCGTTACGGTAAACACGAATAAATCTGAATTTAATGCAAGTTGCTTTTGCAGTCTGAGCATATTTTAACTGGTAAATAAGGCTACAGAAACATACTTTTTCCACAGATATTGTTTATTGTCTTCATATATAGCAGGGTCAGTGGGTCAATTAAACCATGGTGTCAAATGAACACATTTAACATACACTTTCAGTATAAGAATCTGCTTTTCAAGACATTTGATACTTATGAAGCCCTGTTGTTGTTTTCATATACACAACATTACGCCTGTATTCACTGCTATGTTATTTCTTATTTCAAAAACTCCTATTTCAGGCTGAAGCATTATTAAAATCTGCATTATGTACATGTTGTGTGTGCAAGTTGTGAGCAGAAAAATCTGTACCAATAAGGGAGAGACACTATATATCATTCAACAAGTCAGGAACCTAAGGTTGTCCTGTCGCAGAATGGTGTAGCAGGTCTTTCAGCTCATGTCACAATCACAGTGGGTGAAATGAATGTCACAGTGGCAGAAATCTCATCACGATGGAGAGAATATGTTTGCCTTCATGCATTCTGCCACAAAAAGGTTTGGAGCAGATCAAATGACCAAACATATCAAAGGCCACATCAGTTTCAGGCCTCAAGGACAAGTTGCTTCATGGAAAACTGCAGAAGGCAGTTCCAGAACTCGAATATACTCGGCGCACATGAGTCGGTGTCATAGCCGCCAGGAGGGACAATTCATTGTCACACAGTCAACATGATTATATAGTGATAGTGCACAACCTAGAACTGACATGAACAGCTTAGTCTCTGTCATCTGCGCACAGTGCTGAACAGGCAGATACATCCTGTGGGCCCTGGTGAGGCATCGTTAGAGACAAATACATCTGGCCTTATTTTTATGAAGTTGGGGACAACTTACCTTAGGTGCCGTATCAGTTGTCTTCAGAGTAGTTGCCACGAGATGTACTATCGCGGGACAATTAGCTGTAACACGGCAGCTGCCGCCCCACTTAGCCATAGCAGGCGCCGTCCGAACTCGTACGCGCTGCGGCGACTTCGCTTTTCCCGCTTATGCAGTTAATAATCTTCGCTGGTCGCTTACAGGGCGCGAGCAGGCGTAATGCCACAGCGCTGCTCGTTTGATACCTTGTGCCCTTGCGAATTGGTTCAAACTTCATTTCAAATCGGCGATTTTTATTGGGGCAGATTGCAGAAATACAGGTATTGCTCTGGTCTACTTTTTTTTTTTTCTGAAAACAGGATTTTGCAATGCATCTTTAACAATATGCTACAAACCAGTATGAGCGCAGCAGGCAGATACAGAAACAGATCACAGGTTCGTTTCACCTAAGTCCCAGTGCAGCGTAAGCTACAAAACAACACAGCCAATCAAATAGCGGCAAAAGTGCAACGTCACGGGAGTGCATCGCCGGGGGACACAATAAGGTGCAAAAAGTGTTTTTGTCGCTTTTTCTTTATTACCCTATCACCAGAGTCTGCTGCGCATAGACCCCAAGTGAAACGGAGTATACTGCAAGTTTAAGTCTATAAAAATGTAGTCTACCGTGATATTACAATTAGTGGCGATGATTATCCTTAGCCAGTGGAGTCAGGAATTAACTGGGACACCTTTTACTCCGTAGTTCGAACCGTGGGATTGTGTACCCGAAGTAGCGCTGTGGCGTCATCTGCTCTGTGCCTGGCAATGACGACAGCCAGGGTGTACTCGCATAGGCGGGAAGAGCGAGGCCGCGACACGGCCATGCGCGGAGTTTCGGACGGCGCGCATAGCATGAGGCGCTGGGGGTACGGGACGCACGCCGCTGGGCCGTGTTATAGCTAACAGTATCACGATAGTACCTTTCTTGACTCTGTATAGCTAAAGAGAGCAAAGTTGCCGGCATTTGTGGAGCCTGGAATGCTTGCCAGCACAGAAGTATGCTACAGTTGTGGCAGAACTAAAGCTGAGCACTTCCTCTCAAAGCACACAGTGGGGTCTTGCGAAAGGCGTATCTTGGAGGAGCTGTCTGCAAAAATAATTTTGCCGTGGTAGACCCTGTGGAGGTTAAATGTGCGCATACTAGAAGTTTTCACTATGTGCCAGTGAAGGAAACACTAGAGGTTTTCCTTTCTGACATTTCTGTTCAGAAGCAACCTCTCAATAAACCAATCTGGAGCCTGGGCTTCTCTCCAAGACATCAGTGATGGAAGCCTATGAGGATTATTTTTATTGCAGGTGAGAAAATACCCATTCAGCTACTATTATTTCAGGGTCAGTGATGATTGGCCTGCTCATTTTATGACGTTGATAACCAAAACAGAGGTTACAGCAACGTGGTGATGTATAAACTAAACAGCGTTTTGGAGCAGCAGCGCTTTGGAGCAGCCAAGACAGTGTTTCGAGCAGCAAAAGTGGATTTTGATAAGATATTCTTAGGAAAATAAAAGGTTTGTTTTAAGGGGTTGTACAAATAAAGGGCACTTTGTAAATGGTTGTGTTCTGATGTGACGGTCGTGACGGAACCGCTATTTCTGTTTTTAGTGCTCAGACATCCCACAAGTGTACAGTGCTGCAGATACTGCTAAGCACTTTAAAAATTGCTTGCTGCTCCTGCTTTACTGGTTCCTGACGTGCCAGATTGCCAAAAGTAAGCAACTGGGGAAACAATGAGTTGTACAAATTTGCTGGTGCCTCAGTCATCATAATCATGTTCGTGATGTACGTGAGGCCAATCTCGGCAGACTTGCTGTTGGGCATGCTTTATTACCGTAGCCCAGACAACGGGGTTGTCCGACGAGAATGAAACCAGTTCTCAGCCCCACCGCTACCTTATCCCTCAAAATTGTAGGCTAATAAACGTAACTTTCGAAAGCATGCTAATAAAAACAGTCCATTGAGCTGCTATTTTTGCCAGGCCGCAAACAAGGTACAAGTTAAACACACAAAAAATAAAAGAGCCTGAGGTATCGATGTAAGCATTAATATGAACAGACTAAAACGCTTCTGGCACTTTGCGCAACGATCAACTCATACAAGCTGCAGTTAAAAGTGGTTCAGCTTGCAGATATTGCTTTTGCTTTAGCTTCACTTCTTTCACCCACTTTCTTTCACAGCAGATTTTTTCACGTACCGGAGGTCCCTCTCAAAAGAAGGCCCAATGAGAGGAATCTATAAACAATACTTTGACAGAGCAGTTTTGAATTAAAGATGGATTTTGTAGTAACGTATCATTTAAACAAGATCAGGAATGTTAATGAATACTACGGTACTTAGTTTCAACTAGAAAGTACCATATCTGCAGCGATGTGGGAACGCAACATCTTTATCGCCGCCACCACGGTCACTGGAAAGGTACCGACCGAATATAGTTTTTCCACGCAATGCTGCTTCAGCTCGCCAGCAACTCCTGCCGCTAAAACATGGTTTCTGCTTGCCAGCATGACGGCCAGTTGGTACCCGCACGCAGGTATGCCAGAGCGCCTGCACACATCTCGCTCTGCTGCTGGGAAAATATAAAAAGAGACGCATACTTGCACTATTAAGACGCAGAGCGCTAAACGCGAGATGCCAGGAAAACCATGCGGGCACGGTGGACAATTACGCATCGGCACTTTGTCAGGTGGTACGCTATGCCCACATAATACACACCTGCTCACTCATAGCTCAGTTTTGCCTGGTTTTGAAAGGCGACCTAAATTGGTTGTTTGAGCAGTCATGAGATCACCCATATTTTGGCGAAATGTAGCAGGATGTAGCAGGGCTAGCCCTTGCATGAAGTTTACAACTACGCAGCAATAAACATCACTGCAGGGTGCATTTGAAGTTGCTAACCCTTTAAGATCAGCAAGAAAAAACACAAAATCTTGGGAATGTACTACACCATCGCTAACATGCCACCATTCGCTCGAACAAAAGTTAATGCGATGCAGTTAGTAATGTTGGCTATGAGTCCACCTTACAAAAAGTGGGACATGACCACCTTACAAAAAGTGGGACATGATGTTGTGATGAAGTTTCTTGTATCAGACCTTGCAGATCTTGAAAAATATGGTATTACAGTAAATGGAGTCAGATACAACTGCGGCTTGTTGTCATGCCTCGGTGACAACCTCGAAAGCCACGGCATAGGGGGCTTTGTAGAGTCATTTTCAAGGTCAAAATATTTCTGTCGCTTTTTGCGTGATCGGGGACAAGACCCCACAATTTCCCCAGGACATCCCTTTACAAGCTCCCAATCTACTGCCTTTCGGGACAAGGGGACATCCCTAGTATGTCCCTAGTGGGAGATTGCCGTCGGCAAGGGGGGAAGGTGCCGCTCTTCCCCATGCAACCTCCTCAGAATTCTACGGCTCCTCCGCGCTGGCCGCCATGAGAGAAATCCTCGGTACCAGTGTTGTGCTGCATCTGTAGGTCATGTTAGGCTAAACCTGACGGAGAAAATCTGGCCACGGCGCAACGCCGATGTACGCTGGAAGCTAGAGCCGGTTTGGTTTCGTTATTTTTGTATGGTCAGAGCAAATCTCGGCAACAACGCACATTGTTTTGCTTCGACGGGAAGCCAGCAACACGCACTTTGTTTCGCTCGACGGAAGCCAGAAGCTCCGCTGTTCGCGAACACATGTAGCTAGGACGGACCGGAGAAGTGCCCCTGTGATGTTCCCGAAGACGGAAAGTGTCATTCGTAATCGCCTATGTGTGCTTTGGAAGCTTAAGGGAGTCGCAGATCCACGAGTGCGCGATCAGCGCGACCACAAGCCAAGGTTCAATGCTGAAGCGCTGTGCTGACTGCGGCGACCTGCTTCTGTTAGGTGCAACACGGCGATGGCTGACAAAGAGCTGAAACGTTCGTGTGTGTGTGCGGTGCTTGGAGGTAGAAAGCCACATTAACCCGGAGCGCAAATTGGTTGTTGTGGCGTTGAGTTTAACGGGTTCAGTTCCGTCGCCGTCAGCTGATCCAGTCCAGCTGGGGCTGGCGGGCGCTTTTAAAGTAAATCTTCCTTCGTTTCGCTTTCAAAATGTGGAAGATTCCCCGACGCATACCGTGAGTGAAAAAGGAAGGAGCGTTTTCAACAAAATTATGGTCGCTTTTATTTGAGCAATGGACTCCGGATTGTTGTCCTAAATCTGCCGTTTTTATGCTTCGCGATGTTGGACTACATTTCCACAGTGTACGTGTTGTGCACAGTGACGCACACCGCTCGAGTAGACGATTCGGTCCTGCAAACGACCGGTTTTACAGAATTTCAGGGAACTTATGTCACCACCGATATTTAAATTTCCTGTAAATCTCGTGAGTTTGTTGCGCTCATCATGCGGTGTGAATAAATTTGGGAAGATTTCCTACGTGCCCACAGACGCACGAACTGAGATTATTTTTTACGTAGTGAACATGGTGCTTTTTCTTTGTTTTTGGAAGAGGCGGTGCAGCGTGACAGGTACAATCACTTGAGAGTTCAGAAATTAGGAGAGTGATGCAAGTTTCCCAACTTTGTCTCTCTCTCTCCGGCATTTCCCCTATACTTCGTTTACTCCATCGGCGAGCGCAGCCCGACCGTTGGCTTCGCCGCAGACCCCACCGTGTCTGCATTGTGCTCCTGTGCCTCAAGTCCGCGCTGCTTTACTCGTACTGCAACGCTCCAAGTTTCACATTCCAAGCGCAGGAACTGAACGGAGCATAGCATACTGGAGCGCGACACCCCAAAACCAACTGGCGGAAACTTCAAGCGACTTCCGGTCAGCTATTTGAGCGCCATCTCTTATTCGTTGTTATTCTAATAAGAACTTCCGGTTTACTGCCGGAAAATTTATTTAATAGAATGAGATACATACTCTGAGGCCAGATGCATGAACAAACCTTTTCCGCAACGCTAACTGATGTTTCGGCTTTCCAATCTTAGTATCTTTATTCGCAGGGCTATGCATTCTACAAAACGCAGCGATCCGACTGTCTTCTCATCCCGACATTTCTAGTCACTATACTGTCATAACGCTACTGTTCGACGGATTAATCCGTTTTTCATTGTTATGATGAAAGTACCTTGTATTATTATATAATTTCTTGTGTTCCTTTTAAATGTCTTTCTCGCCACTGTATGTACTCTGAGGGGGCTGAGGACCAGTCAAGCTGCTTGGACAGCTTTTTTTCTCAGCCCCCACCATGCTTATACATGGTAAATAAAGCTATTGTTATTATTATTATTGTTATTATTATTATTGTTATTATTGTTATTATTATTATTGTTATTGTTATTATTGTTATTATTGTTATTGTTATTATTGTTATTGTTGTTGTTATTGTTGTTATTGTTGTTGTTGTTGTTATTGTTGTTGTTATTGTTGTTGTTATTGTTGTTGTTGTTGTTGTTGTTGTTGTTATTGTTGTTGTTATTGTTCTTGTTCTTGTTGTTGTTGTTGTTGTTGTTGTTGTTGCTGCTTACAGATTTCAAAATTATCCTGGTAAGGTAAGGTGAAACAACTATTTTGGTTAGCTAAAGCTTCCGCCTCTCATACTTTGTTCTCATCGGTCGATTGTTTTTTGTATTTTGACCGTGAGAACAGTTCCTGCGCTGGCTGCTGCGGTCGCGTCGGTTGCTCGACGACGGCGCAGTGAAGCGGTGCGGTGGTGGTTTTCGCTTGCGGCAGCGGGCAGTGGTGTTGACCTGTTCGTTATCGGCATATTTCGCTTTACCAGTACGCCTAGCAAACGGAACCTTGTCATTTGCTCGACTCAGTGGTGCTCTAATTCCGGTGGCAATAGCTCTGCCAAGTTCTTTGGGTTCCTGAATGACTGAAGGTAAAGACAGGTTACTATACTTTGGTTACACAGTTTCGGATTGCCAAACCTGCTGGTGGCTGTTTCAGGTTATGGTAGACTTATTGAAGAAGGTCAGAAGGGACAGGGCATTTATGTTAAGTTGAGCGGTGTGGGGGGATCAGTGTTAGAGCACCGTAGCTCGTAGTACGTGCGTGGAGCAGCTCGCGCTGCAGAAGGACGATCGAACCACTGTCGCTAAATACTGCAAAGTTAAATGTGTGATTGCTGTGAATACAGTAGAACCTCGTTGATACGTTTTGAAGAAACCGCGAGAAAAAACGTATTACCCGGGAAAACGTACGATCCAAACTCACCATTTTCAAGCACAAAAAAAAAAAAATAGTCGAGAACGAGATTGAACAGCGTTTAATACAGCGCTTCAATTGCCGAAAGCGTCTATCAGCTTCTGCTGGCAAGTGCCAGCAGAATCGTTCTGCGATGGCGTACCATGGCTTCGCGAAGCGCGTCGGTTTCGCGACGCCATCGCAGAACGAAACGAAAGGGCACGGGCTTCGGCGGAACGCGAAACCGAAGCTGCCAAAGAGCGCTGACAACGCAAAGAAAGAAACAAAGAAATGCCAGATTTGTTCATTTACTACAACCGCGCTACCGCTATTGCTCCCTTGTACGTCATAGTCTAGAGTTACTCTTGCGCACTCTTGCAAACGGTGCTTCCAGCCCTCGGAACGCTCGGAACAGTGCCTCAAAGAGCTTGCTGGAGTTACCGAGAGCGACCCATAATCACGTGTCTACTTCGGAAACGCTTGAAAAGTCGTAAGCGAACGTACTGCTGTGGTGTTGACAACTGAAGAGAACATGCGCTCGCACGGGCGAACGATCGGTAGACAGCTGTATTTGGGTTTCGATTTTTACGCTGCTGCTTCGGTTGCTCGTTACGACAGCATTCGTGCCACTTTCGCCAGCGGTGGCACTTGACAAGAGGAAAGTGAACGACAGCACCAGATGGACGCGCTGTTGTTACGAGCGGTTAGTACGCCGCCGCCGGAGTTGCAATCGCTTAAAATCCTTTGTTATTATTTCATGGGAAAGATTCTTTGACGAGTCGAATAATGAGCTAAGACAGTAAAACCGCGCTGTGTTTTCTGTAAACGACCTTAATCACCCGGACGGCTCTCGGAAGTTGCGGAGAACAATAGACGCAGCGGCGGCATTATCAGCGGGCACTGCCAGGCCAGACCATCCCGCACGCGCGCGCCATGTATGCCTCGGCGCGCTCGGCGCTCGTTCGTCGAGACCGGATGTTCGGAGCTCCGTTGATTGCCAAAAAACGTATAATCCGATCGACATTTGGCAGAATGTTGAGCGTATTTTCCAGGAAATCGTGTTATCCGGGAACGTATGAACCGGAAGAAAACAGCGCAGCTCTATGGGACGTTTCCCGTGCTTTCACTCGCGAACGTATGAACCGGGAAATCGTATGAACCGGGAACGTATCAACGAGGTTCTACTGTACTTCTGAATAATAGTTTCGCAGTAGATTTTGTCACTTTGTTGTGCCGTGAAGTGAATTTTTTTTTTCCTGTATAAAGAGCGTACAGAATGCCAAAAAGAGAACTTGGAAAAGAAGTTTGGACTTGAGCTCAGACTGGCGATGAGCGCGCCATCTTAAGCCGCCAAACACCAGCAGCCAGCTGTACGCCGCTTTTGCATTCATTGATTGACGATCTAATGATAAGGCGGCTGTGAATGAACATGCACTCGTTGCCGGTAGCCGATCTCAATCGAGCGACGCAAAGTCAAGTGCAATCGCTTTCGGAAGCATCGGACATTCGCAGAAAAACCAAACACACTTTTTTTTTATGAAAAAGATATTATTATTTTGTTTTGTAGAAGAACGAGATGGCGGCAATGGGAGCAGTTCCCTTTTCCTTCAACATCAGCGACAATAGGGATGCAACTTCGTTAAGAGTTCGGAGGCTGCTCCAAACTCCGAACGAACTTGCATCCTCTTGTCGCCGAGGAGAGAGAGGGAGAGGAGGGACAACACTTCCCACGCACTCCCCCATAACCAAGCGGTTGCCATGAAAACGGCGCGCGTATTGTTTTGTTCATTTCTTATTGTTTTTGGAGAAACCCAACGCCCGTTAGGGGAGATTTACGCTGCCGCCCGCAATCGGAGTCCCAATGGGAGGTATAGGAAGATTCGCCAGTTGCCAAAACTATTGACGCAGCTGTATGAGCCACTTCCGACCGCCGCTTATGACGAACCCAACATCTCGTGGATGCCGAAATTATTTTGAAGATAAATTAATTAAGGGCTCTGTAAAACAGCAGAGTGTAAGGCAAAACAAAAAAGCAAAACACGGGCAACGTTAGGAAGCTTTACGACTGCTTTAATATTCCTGAAAGGTTTGAAGACTCGCTTCGAGCCCATAAGGCTGAAAGTTACTTTTACCCATCTCTTTATTGACGATGCATACTGTTCAGATTTAAATGAAAAACAACATTCTTGAACTCGCTTGTCGAATCAGGAAACTGTCAAACTTGTCAGATATTCCGTGGTTCGATCTTGCAGCACGACGGAACCTGTCTATGTGCTATGCCAATACAGGCACACCACCGTTATATAAATAGCACGTCAATTAGCTCTGAGGCCAGATGCATGAACAAACCTTTTCCGCAACGCTAACTGATGTTTCGGCTTTCCAATCTTAGTATCTTTATTCGCAGGGCTATGCATTCTACGTAAGGGCAGCGATCCGACTCTCTCTCTCATCCCGACATTTCTGTCACTGTACTGTCATTCGATAGATTAATCCGTTTTCAAGCGAGATGCACGAACAAACCTTTTCTATAATGCTAATTGCTGTCTTGGCTTTCAAATTAAATAATTTTTACTTGCTGGATTAAGCATTATTCAACTGAAAAGAGGCAGCGGTCCACTGCACTCGCTCTCTGACAATGTTTCTGTTAGCAGCTAAAGAAGTCACTTGCACTTTGAGAAATACTCGGTGCACGAAGAGTGCGCTGAGTGTCAGTCTCTGCGGCACTCCTGACCGTTTAGTCTCTTGCATCCGGAGCACAAACTTAACGCACCCAATCGTGGCTTATTCGATGTCACCTCCATGCAAGTCATGTAATGCATGGTCTGCACTGATGTCACATCAGCTGCCATTCCTTTCTATCCAATTTATTTATTCATAATCACATATGTACCTGCTATACTTGCGTTTCACCTTACGGTGTACCGCGATGACGCCGTACGAGGCCACACTGAGCAATTCATAATTCACAGCTTGCCTCGTGACTTCGCACTTTCTGCGTCGCTCCACCAAAATGGAAGGACACGTGACACCCTCCGAGCTATGAATTGGCTTCGGTGGCACGTAAGCGTCCTTTGCGGTCCATCATAAGACAAAACAAAGTATAGAAAACCCCAAGCGGAAATGGCAGTTGAACCGGCCAGGCGGGAACGGGCAGCTGAGGCATCTGCAAGTTCACACAATGCTGCACCTCCCAAAAGGCCAGCCCTTGTGCCCCTCTAACGCAAAGCAAGTTTTGTAGGAAATTCTGTCACCAGAGTATCATTACCTGTCTAGGTTATGTGGTGCAGCCTATTTTGCTGGGAGGGCTCGAAAGCTAAATCTTAGCGCTATTTCAACTTTTAGATGTGGTCTATGTCAGGACAGAAGCTGAAAGTGACGAAAAGCAGCGCCAGCCACATATGGCTAGCAGCGACCAAAACGTGCACTCAACTGGCACAGAAAGAGACCGATCATGCACAAAATGTGAGTGAAGAAAGCAGCTTGGGAATGCCAACACTCATTGTAATGTCATGCCGAGTCCTTAACCTTTACACTTCTTTGGGATTGCTCTGTTTCACCATTCACACAAAGCTTTGCAGTTTACCGAGCCTTCTCTATTTCAGAAAGGCCACTAAAGCAGTCGGAGCGTTACAAGGAAGGCAAAAGAGTCACCTAGATCACAATGAACACTCAATAAGTCATAAGGAATACAAAAAGAGGACCTAAAGAACATCTTTTCCATGTCTTTTTTTTTTTTTTTTTTAACAAGTTCCACGTATATCTTCTCTCTTTGTAAACGTTGAAGGTTTGAGCGTTACCCGCATGATCAGTCGAAATGTTTTCGATTCATCTTACTGAGGCCACTGCAGCCGCAGCATCATCAGGGAAAGAGGCCTCCCCAAGGTTGTTATCATGACGTCACCGAATAGAGGTCGACGCAGGGCAGGGGTGTCCGACGGCTGCCTTAGCTTTCGGCCGAAGCTGTGCCGCATTGGCCTCATTTCGAAGATGTGAAAATTTCAGTTTACTGACCTGGCGCCACGGCAGCTCTGTGTGACGTAGTTTTGTGTCAGTCTGGGCGTTCTTTGCATTAGTCAGTTGGATGAATGGATGGACGAATGTGTCTGAAACCTCTGAATCGAGCGGCAGCTGTTGAGCCACCTCGACAAAGCGAATTAACTCATCACCGTGGTAGTACAGGATCGGGAGAAAATCGGACAAATCAAAGCTCCAGCCTTGTGTTGCCCGGTTTTCCCCCGCTCCTGGGTTATTGTGTCAGTATTGAACTAGCTGGCCTGCACACCTGCTTATGTTTCAATTATCTAATCTCCAATCTGAAAACAGTAAGACTACAATTCTAAGCCGCCTACTTCTAAATTCTGAATAGACCGATCTCACCAGCCAGTTTGATAACGCCACCGCTGCCGCAATGCATCGAGGGAACTTTAGTCTTTCTGCATCGTGCGACGACCTCGCTAGAGCTCTGCGCGTGCACGGCACGAACAGTCTCGTGCACTGCCGATTGCCTCCTGTGAACTAAAGTTATGGCTGCCTCGCGCATGCGTCGAACGCTTGGTGAGATTGGTCTATTGATGGAGCGTGGTAAAGAACCCCTATCGCCTCGCTACATGCCTTTACCTATCGGTCATATGTGCACTGCACTGGCACGACTGATGGAGCAAAATCCCCGACTCCGACGTCAGCTGACGTCATGCCCGACGTCACGTGCTTTCAGAGCGCCGTGGCGAGAGGAGCGACGCCCCTGCAGCAAGGGAGTTCCCGTCTGGCTTCAAGTCTAGCACAAAGCCACTCTCCGTTGCGCAGGAAACGCAGCAGGAGGAATACGGTACGGGGACCAGTCTACTGCTTGACGCCACTTTCCGTTGCGCAGGAAACGAAGCAGGAGGAATACGGTGCGGGGACCCGTCTACTGCTTGACGCCACTTTCCGTTGCGCAGGAAACAAAGCAGGAGGAATCGGCACAGGGACCCGCCTACTGCTTGACGCCACTTTCCGTTGCGCAGGAAACGAAGCAGGAGGAATACGGTACGGGGACCCATCTACTGCTTGACGCCACTTTCCGTTGCGCAGGAAAGGAAGCAGGAAGAATACGGTACGGGGACCCGTCTACTGCTTGACGCCACTTTCCGTTGCGCAGGGAAACGAAGCAGGAGGAATACGGTACAGGGATCCGTCTACTGCTTGACGCCACTTTCCGTTGCGCAGGAAACGAGCAGGAAGAATAGGGTACGGGGACAAGTCTACTGCTTGACGCCGCTTTCCGCTACGCAGGAAACGAAGCAGCAGGAATACGGGCACGGGGACCCATCTACTGCTTGACGCCCCTTTCCGCTGCGCAGGAAACGAAGCAGGAAGAATACGGCACGGGGACCCGTTTACTGCTTGACGCTCACTTTCCGTTGCGCAGGAAACGAAGCAGGAGGAATACGGTACGGGGACCCGCCTACTGCTTGACGCCACTTTCCGTTGCGCAGGAAACGAAGCAGGAGGAATACGGGGCATGGGACCCGTCTACTGCTTGACGCCACTTTCCGTTGCGCAGGAAACGAAGCAGGAGGAATACGGTACGGGACCCGTCTACGCTTGACGCCACTTTCCGTTGCGCAGGAAACGAAGCAGCAGGAATACGGTACGGGACCCGTCCACGTTTGACGCCCTTTCCGCGCAGAAACAGAAGAATACGTACGGGACCCGCTTGCGACACCCTTCGCGAGAACGAAGCAGGAGGAATACGGTACGGGGACCCGTCTACTGCTTGACGCCACTTTCCGTTGCGCAGGAAACGAAGCAGGAAGAATACGTACGGGGACCCGTCTACTGCTTGGACGCCACTTTCCGTTGCGCAGGAAACGAAGCAGCAGGAATACGGTACGGGGACCCGTCTACTGCTTGACGCCACTTTCCGTTGCGCAGGAAACGAAGCAGGAGGAATACGGTACGGGGACCCGTCTACTGCTTGACGCCACTTTCCGTTGCGCAGGAAACGAAGCAGGAGGAATACGGTACGGGGACCCGTCTACTGCTTGACGCCACTTTCCGTTGCGCAGGAAACGAAGCAGGAGGAATACGGTACGGGGACCCGTCTACTGCTTGACGCCACTTTCCGTTGCGCAGGAAACGAAGCAGGAGGAATACGGTACGGGGACCCGTCTACTGCTTGACGCCACTTTCCGTTGCGCAGGAAACGAAGCAGGAGGAATACGGTACGGGGACCCGTCTACTGCTTGACGCCACTTTCCGTTGCGCAGGAAACGAAGCAGGAGGAATACGGTACGGGGACCCGTCTACTGCTTGACGCCACTTTCCGTTGCGCAGGAAACGAAGCAGGAGGAATACGGTACGGGGACCCGTCTACTGCTTGACGCCACTTTCCGTTGCGCAGGAAACGAAGCAGGAGGAATACGGTACGGGGACCCGTCTACTGCTTGACGCCACTTTCCGTTGCGCAGGAAACGAAGCAGGAGGAATACGGTACGGGGACCCGTCTACTGCTTGACGCCACTTTCCGTTGCGCAGGAAACGAAGCAGGAGGAATACGGTACGGGGACCCGTCTACTGCTTGACGCCACTTTCCGTTGCGCAGGAAACGAAGCAGGAGGAATACGGTACGGGGACCCGTCTACTGCTTGACGCCACTTTCCGTTGCGCAGGAAACGAAGCAGGAGGAATACGGTACGGGGACCCGTCTACTGCTTGACGCCACTTTCCGTTGCGCAGGAAACGAAGCAGCAGGAATACGGTACGGGGACCCGTCTACTGCTTGACGCCACTTT
Source organism: Ixodes ricinus (assembly GCA_037355805.1). Classification (NCBI taxonomy): domain Eukaryota; kingdom Metazoa; phylum Arthropoda; class Arachnida; order Ixodida; family Ixodidae; genus Ixodes; species Ixodes ricinus. The sequence continues at coordinate 47,885 of JAZHYW010006169.1, read as the reverse complement.
CCGTTGCGCAGGAAACGAAGCAGGAGGAATACGGTACGGGGACCCGTCTACTGCTTGACGCCACTTTCCGTTGCGCAGGAAACGAAGCAGGAGGAATACGGTACGGGGACCCGTCTACTGCTTGACGCCACTTTCCGTTGCGCAGGAAACGAAGCAGGAGGAATACGGTACGGGGACACGTCTACTGCTTGACGCCACTTTCCGTTGCGCAGGAAACGAAGCAGCAGGAATACGGTACGGGGACCCGTCTACTGCTTGACGCCACTTTCCGTTGCGCAGGAAACGAAGCAGGAGGAATACGGTACGGGGACCCGTCTACTGCTTGACGCCACTTTCCGTTGCGCAGGAAACGAAGCAGGAGGAATACGGTACGGGGACCCGTCTACTGCTTGACGCCACTTTCCGTTGCGCAGGAAACGAAGCAGGAGGAATACGGTACGGGGACCCGTCTACTGCTTGACGCCACTTTCCGTTGCGCAGGAAACGAAGCAGGAGGAATACGGTACGGGGACCCGTCTACTGCTTGACGCCACTTTCCGTTGCGCAGGAAACGAAGCAGGAGGAATACGGTACGGGGACCCGTCTACTGCTTGACGCCACTTTCCGTTGCGCAGGAAACGAAGCAGGAGGAATACGGTACGGGGACCCGTCTACTGCTTGACGCCACTTTCCGTTGCGCAGGAAACGAAGCAGGAGGAATACGGTACGGGGACCCGTCTACTGCTTGACGCCACTTTCCGCTGCGCAGGAAACGAAGCAGGAGGAATACGGTACGGGGACCCGTCTACTGCTTGACGCCACTTTCCGTTGCGCAGGAAACGAAGCAGGAGGAATACGGTACGGGGACCCGTCTACTGCTTGACGCCACTTTCCGTTGCGCAGGAAACGAAGCAGGAGGAATACGGTACGGGGACCCGTCTACTGCTTGACGCCACTTTCCGTTGCGCAGGAAACGAAGCAGGAGGAATAGGGTACGGGGACCAGTCTACTGCTTGACGCCACTTTCCGCTGCGCAGGAAACGAAGCAGCAGGAATACGGTACGGGGACCCGTCTACTGCTTGACGCCACTTTCCGTTGCGCAGGAAACGAAGCAGGAAGAATACGGTACGGGGACCCGTCTACTGCTTGACGCCACTTTCCGTTGCGCAGGAAACGAAGCAGGAGGAATACGGTACGGGGACCCGTCTACTGCTTGACGCCACTTTCCGTTGCGCAGGAAAGCGAAGCAGGAAGAATAGGGTACGGGGACACGTCTACTGCTTGACGCCACTTTCCGCTGCGCAGGAAACGAAGCAGCAGGAATACGGTACGGGGACCCGTCTACTGCTTGACGCCACTTTCCGTTGCGCAGGAAACGAAGCAGGAGGAATACGGTACGGGGACCCGTCTACTGCTTGACGCCACTTTCCGTTGCGCAGGAAACGAAGCAGGAAGAATAGGGTACGGGGACAAGTCTACTGCTTGACGCCACTTTCCGCTGCGCAGGAAACGAAGCAGCAGGAATACGGTACGGGGACCCGTCTACTGCTTGACGCCACTTTCCGTTGCGCAGGAAACGAAGCAGGAAGAATACGGTGCAGGGACCCGTCTACTGCTTGACGCCACTTTCCGTTGCGCAGGAAACGAAGCAGCAGGAATACGGTACGGGGACCCGTCTACTGCTTGACGCCACTTTCCGTTGCGCAGGAAACGAAGCAGGAGGAATACGGTACGGGGACCCGTCTACTGCTTGACGCCACTTTCCGTTGCGCAGGAAACGAAGCAGGAAGAATAGGGTACGGGGACAAGTCTACTACTTGACACCACTTTCCGCTGCGCAGGAAACGAAGCAGCAGGAAAACGGTACGGGGACCCGTCTACTGCTTGACGCCACTTTCCGTTGCACAGGAAACGAAGCAGGAGGAATACGGTACGGGGACCCGTCTACTGCTTGACGCCACTTTCCGCTGCACAGGAAACGAAGCAGCAGGAAAACGGTACGGGGACCCGTCTACTGCTTGACGCCACTTTCCGTTGCGCAGGAAATGAAGCAGGAGGAATACGGTACGGGGACCCGTCTACTGCTTGACGCCACTTTCCGCTGCCCAGGAAACGAAGCAGCAGGAATACGGTACGGGGACCCGTCTACTGCTTGACGCCACTTTCCGCTACGCAGGAAGCGAAGCAGCAGGAATACGGTACGGGGACCCGTCTACTGCTTGAAGCCACTTTCCGCTGCGCAGGAAACGAAGCAGCAGGAATACGGTACGGGGACCCGTCTACTGCTTGACGTCACTTTCCGTTACACAGGAAACGAAGCAGGAGGAATACGGTACAGGGACCCGCCTACTGCTTGAAGCCACTTTCCGCTGCGCAGGAAACGAAGCAGCAGGAATACGGTACGGGGACCCGTCTACTGCTTGACGTCACTTTCCGTTACACAGGAAACGAAGCAGGAGGAATACGGTACGGGGACCCACCTACTGCTTGACGCCACTTTCCGCTGCGCAGGAAGCGAAGCAGCAGGAATACGGTACGGGGACCCGTCTACTGCTTGGCCGTCACTTTCCGTTACACAGGAAAGCGAAGCAGGAGGAATACGGTACGGGGACCCACCTACTGCTTGACGCCACTTTCCTCTGACGCAGGGAATAGCGATACTGCTTGAGCAGGAAGTACTGAATAGCACGGGGACCCGTCTACTACTTGAGCGTCACTTTCCGTTACACAGGAAACGAAGCAGGAGGAATACGGTACAGGGACCCGTCTACTGCTTGAAGCCACTTTCCGCTGCGCAGGAAACGAAGCAGCAGGAATACAGTACGGGGACCCGTCTACTGCTTGACGTCACTTTCCGTTACACAGGAAACGAAGCAGGAGGAATACGGTACGGGGACCCACCTACTGCTTGACGCCACTTTCCGCTGCGCAGGAAACGAAGCAGCAGGAATACGGTACGGGGACCCGTCTACTGCTTGACGCCACTTTCCGTTACACAGGAAACGAAGCAGGAGGAATACGGTACGGGGACCCACCTACTGCTTGACGCCACTTTCCGCTGCGCAGGAAACGAAGCAGCAGGAATACGGTACGGGGACCCACCTACTGCTCGACGCCACTTTTTGTTGCACAGGAAACGAAGCAGGAGGAATACGGTACGGGGACCCACCTACTGCTTGACGCCACTTTCCGTTGTGCAGGAAACGAAGCAGGAGCAATACGGTATGGGGACCCGTCTACTGCTTGATGCCACTTTCCGTTGCACAGGAAACGAAGCAGTAGGAATACGGTACGGGGACCAGTCTACTGCTTGACGCGGCAGTATTCACGATGAACATCATCACCGTTATTGTCATTGCACTTTAACCAATGACGGGAAGTGCCAATTTCCCTGAATGTTAAATTACTACTATTACGAGATGTGAGGAAACCAAGCTTACGCTCTTCACTCCATTAACCCCTACCAGGCGGCCAGGCCCGACGGCATCACCCCCGCAGTGCTGAAAGCTTCAGCCCCTCAAATAGCCCCCGTCCTCGCATTGATGTTCACTCGTTTCCACATCATGGGACGTTCCCCTGAACACTGGAAGCTATCGTTCGTCACTCTTCTTAAGAGTGGCAGAGTACCAACCGACCAAACTACGTCCTACCGGCCAATCTGTTACCTCCATTGTTTGCCGTACTATGGAGCGCGTCGTCTCCAAAGAACTCACCGACTACCTAGAGCCCCCCCCCAAAATGCCCCCCTCTCGATATACCAATTTGGCTTCCGACCTGGCCGCTCTTGTGCATCTGCACTTGCTCTTGCAGTCCACATCCTCAGCGACCACATGGACAGCAGGGTGCCCTGTCAAGTCCTGCAGATAGACTTTCGTCAAGAATTTGACAGGTAAACCATGTTCTCCTTGTTGAAAAACTTGCCCTCTTTGGCATACACGGCAACCTTCTCCGTTGGCTCAAGGGAGTTCATTGTCCATCGTCAGTTTCAGGTTCTTTTCCATGGCTGTTGCTCAGAGCGTACACCAGTTCACTCGGGTGTCCCGCAGGGCTCCTCCGTCCTTGGGCCAGTATTCTTCAAGATCTTTATCAACGCCATAACTCACAACCTTGAGTCCATGCCCCTACTATACGCTGACGATGTCACCCTCATCCAACCGATTCGTACATCCCAATCTCTTCTTTCCTTGCAGAATGACTTGAACAAAATTGTTTCCTGGTCCGATCGTTATCAGGCTCCCGCTAAATCTCTCCGAATGCACAACAATGATCTGCTCAGCACGCCGCCCAGCCAACTTAGACTTCCCTCAACTAAAGATATGTGACGTGCCACTCACGCAGGTGGCAAAGATAAAGCTCCTAGGGGTCATTATTGACCACCGGCTCACCTTCAGTGTGCACACAGATGCCACCATCGCCTGCGCGCGTCGACTGCCCCCTTGCTTTCTTCTCAGTGCGCCACTTTCAGCGGCAGACCCGACGCCCTGCGTGCGCTTTTACATCACTCGTGCTTCCCCAGCTGGAGTACTGTGCCCCTGTGTGGTTGCCGTATCAGGCCTCCCGTGTTGCACGCCTCACAAGCGTACAGAGACGCACAACCTTTGCCATACTCAAAAGATCGTCCCGGCCTGACCGCCCTTACCATGACAGCGGATCTACTTCACGCCGTCGGCTGGCAGCCCTTTGAGCAAAGGTACGACGCTGCATTGCTCTGGCTGCTTGACAGCCATCAGCCCACTCGGTGCCGCCCACCCTCTGGCTGGGTATATTCGTCGCACCCGGACAAACGACCTGGCTCCCATCTTGGCCCGCACAGTGCGCCACCAAAACTCCTTCGTTCCACGCATGGTCAGCATGCGGCGCTCCCTCCCAAGCACGTTCCGGAATCGACCCGCAACAGACATTGACGAAGTGAGGAACCTTTGCCGCCAAGCAGCGCGCCACCTGTGGAGAACAGTTCACTGAAGCTGCTCTCTCCCCCTACGTCCTTTTTCTTCCCCCTTTCCCCCCCCCTTTTCCTACACTAAGGTCGGTGTGCTGGGCCCCTCGGTACAAGCCTTTGGCCTTTCCAGCACATCCCAGCTCTCCTGAGTTGAAATAAAGTATTGTTATTGTTGTTAATAGCCCTGCGTCTACTTTTAGGCAGCGTGATGATAGTTGGCTCCAATGTGCGTCTCGGGAAACGGAACAAATGGTCCCCGAACAAATGGACCCGGAACAAATGGTCCGGAAATAAATGGTCCCGGAACTAATGGTCCCAGGTACAAACTAGGAAAAAATGGTCCCAGATAATTATCGCCAATGTGGCCTCTGCGTTTTCGGATAAATCCGATAAAATCCAATAGCACTCGCCGAATTTTGAGGCTGCTAGTTGCGGGAACTCGACTGGTTTTAATATTTTTCTGGGAAGCTCGTAATGTTTTCTGAGCAAACCCACCTTTTTTCGTCAATTGCACGACTACCTGCGGCTCGGCTTCCATTTGATGTGGGAGGTGTTGTAGGGCCCTACTGCCTAACACGTAAGTCATTTATGGCCCGACCTTTGGGCACTTGTATGTTGACCATACTAACAAAACCCATACTTTAGCAGTGAAAAGGTAAGTTTTTAATGCACCTGCAATATATGAAAGAAGTTCACGGTGCGGTGATAGAGCTGAAACATGTCATATGCAATGCATCGGTTATATCTTGCATAGAGGATATTCATTCATAAAGAGTGGAAAAAATGTTCAGAAAGAAGGCATAAACGGCAAGGGGCTCTCCACTCTAATGTTGTGGCTGCGCTATGTTGCTGAGCAGGAAGGCCGAGGAATGTCCTCTCTCATGGGTATCGGTCTCCATTAAGCGTAAGATACCCACTCTCAGAGCTACCCATTGAGGGAGCCATTCCATGTTGCACTACATAACTACAGTAGAACCTCGTTAATTTAAAGTCGGTCAGACGGCGAAAAATATGTGAATTAAACAGGTTTAAGAATTATAAAAAAAAGATGACAAAAATTGTGTGCAAGGCCTTGAATCACGAATGGAACTTTTTATTAAGACCGAGTGGTCAAAACGAGAGCCGATCACCTGAAGTAGTCTTCGATATAGGACTGCCGCACTCTGTATTTAGCAGCGCCAACCGTCACATTTTCAAGAAGGCTAACAAGGCGCAAGTTCTCCGACTCACCGCCGTTGCATTCCATGAAGCTGCGGACGACATCTAGCTACTGTATCAGGGTGTCTAGCGACCGGGAAAACCAGGAATTGTCAGGGAAAATTTTAAGTACCGAGAAAAATCAGGGAATAGTCAGGGATATTGTCGAAAAGCGAGCCCAGTCAGGGAAAATGAGCCGGAGAGGCCATCGAGTTCCCTGAACAAAGGCTCGACAACTTGGGGGCAGAGAAATAGGCAATAAATTCTGCTTAGAGCGGAACACGGGCTCTGCTCACCCAATGTAGTGTGTGCTACCCGATGCAAAGGGAACAGCCGACAAATTCAGTCCAGGCCATGCATTGGATTGGATTGGATTAAGGGAACAACACTAGGCTAGATCCAGTTACAGCCACTAGTTTAACAAATGGGAAAGCCACACACCGCAATCCAATCCAATCCAAAAGTATCCGAACGTGCGCATCTGGCGATGCGCACTTTCGCTTCGGATACTTTTGGATGCGGCCATATATTCGGTTATTGACGTGCGTCGTTGAGCGTCGTGTTTCCATCGTGTTTCCGAAAGTGGCCTCTTCGTTGGCGATGTCGGCGGCAAGAAAGTGCTTGTTTATTCCGGAATGGACGAATCCGAATACCGTAATATCCCGAGTCATCGCCCATCCCCGAGTCATCGCCCACCCCAATTTTAGGGCCAATATCGATTTCTAAAAAACACCGAGTCATTGCCCAACCCTTCAAATACCCCAACGCGGACTCCGCGATCTGCAAACACTCATCCTACCCAAATGACGCGGCCGCGGACCTTACAGTTGGAGGACGTCCGTGACAAAGTAAAACGGAGAGAAAGGCCCTCTCTTTGCTTACGCATTTTTCGCGTGAGCGACTCCGAAGTGGTAGTGTATCCATGCGAAAAGAAAACGATGAAGATAACAAAATAAAAGTTTGTTTTGCTTACGAAAATATCGATCCGACAAAAAAAAAGAATCGGAAAGATAACACAAGCATTAACCCAGTCAGGAATCGCGAGGTAAGCGTACGCCCCATATTTTGGGATGTAACCGCGGAGTGTAAGGTCGAAGTCTGTCTCCACCGAAGTAAGGTCGCCGCGAACCCGCTCCTTCTCCCCGCACGTCGCGACCGCGGTTGTGCAATGTTTTAGACAAAGCCAACAGGTAAATAAAGCTTTTCTGGAACGCCCTACACAGACGTTAGTAGAGCGTCCCAAACCCCTATTGATAGCACGCCGTGCACGGACGCACGCATGTACGCAGAAAACAAGAAAGTTGCGCAAGAGCTTGTGATTGACAAGGCGCGCCCGACTTGGCCCGACGCCAAAGTATTTGCCCTGCGATCGCCGGCTTTTCCGCTTTCCCAGCATCGCTCTTCGTCGCTTCTTTGGTCCGCTCGCTCGCTCGTTGCGCCTGGTTGGTTTTTCTATTTTCTTGCAGAATTTTCTTTCATTTCTTCTCTTTTTTTTTACTAACTAGGAGAACATAGTGGTGACGTGTTTTCACGGAACAAACGTTCGTGCTCTATGCAGATCGGTGGCGTTCCTAGCGCGTATGCAAGCAACGGACTTCGCGGTAGTAAAACATTCTTTCGTGAGCATTTTTTCTATAAAACAATAAAACTAAATCGAGTTTTGAGTTTAATGTATCTGTTGCGTAGCAGCGCTTGATACGGAGAGAAAACTGGGCGGCTTTCTCCGCTTTTATTAACTTTTTGTGCTCACCCACCGAGACATGGCCCACCCCACTTTTTCTATGAATTTCAGGCGGCAGGTGGGTGGGCGATGACTCGGGATATTACGGTATATCGGAAGATGCAAGTTGGATTAAGCCCGTGCAAAGTGATCCTCACAGTGCTCAGTGCTCAATGTGCCGCAAAACGTTTTCTTTGAGCAACATGGGAAACACGGCAGTATCCAGTCACGCATCGAGCAAAAAGCACCTTGCTGCTTTGAAGTCGCAGTCAAGCCGTTCCCAATCTGGACTTTTGTCATTTTTTACGGCAGCAACGAACGTTTCGGCCGGATGTAGCGGAGACCGCACATGTGCCCCGGAGGAGCCTGCAGTCACCTCAACAAGTATGAAGACGTCGATGAGCGGCTTTCTACTGAAGAGCGCTGTGACAAAGGCCGAGATAATTTGGTGCTTAAACTCGGTAGCGATTCACGGATCCCTTCGTTCGACAGCAGCGTCGGCCTCACTCTTTCCTCTCATGTTTCCCGCGTGTGAAGTCGCAGTAAAACTTCAGTTGGGGAAGGACAAGGTAGGATATACCATCTGCCATGGTATTGCCCCTACTTTCGGAACAAGTTGCTAACAAGTCTCGCCAGTGTGCATTTCATAGTTGTTTCGTTTGACGAGTCGCTCAACAGAGTGACTCAGAAGCAACAGATGGATGTCCTTGCCCGATATTGGGACACTACCAGCGGCACTGTGAAGACGCAGTACCTCACTTCGTGCTTCCTGGGCCACACCTGTGCGGAGGACCTGGCATCAGCAATCACGGAGGCCACAGAACCGATCAGGCAAGCGAAGATACTACAAGTTTCTATGGATGGCCCAAATGTAAACTTGAAGTTTCTAAGGTCGCTGAAGGAAGAACTGAAGGAAACTGACGAGAGCTACAATATTCTAGACATTGGAAGTTGTCGGCTGCACGTAATCAATGGTGCATACAAGGCAGGCCATGCTGCAACTGGTTGGGCTGTAGTAGCATTTCTTCGCAGCAGCTACAACCGCTTCAAATATGTGCCTGCTCGTCGTGCCGATCATGCCAACTTCACCGGGAGCACACTATTTCCTCTCAAGTTTTGTGCAGTAAGGTGGCTCGAAAATGGCAAGGTCATCACTAGGGCATTACAAGTTCTTCCGAACTTGGCAAAGTTCGTAGAGTGCTCAACAAAGGAAAACAAGCGGCCGACATGTTTAAGCTACAGCGCCGTTGTGAACGCACTCGGTGATCAGCTGTTGCCAGCAAAACTAGCCTTCATGCTGTCGATTGCGGAAGAACTGGAGCCATTTTTGGCAGAATTTCAGACCGACAAGCCAATGGTTCCCTTTCTTTCGACGGCACTGTATGACGTCCTACGATCACTGCTTGCAAGAATTCTCGAGAAGGAAATCCTGAATGCTGCGGACACGCCCCTTAAGCTACTGAAGGTTGATTTGGAAAAACCCCAGAACTGAATAGCTGTAACCGCCTTTGACGTTGGGTTTGCCGCAAAGAACGAACTCTGCAAGGCGCCCAAGCTACCACAGCTCACCTTGCTCAAATTCAAGACTGCGGTTCCTTCGTTAAAATGTGCTCCCGAAAGGTGATAAAGAGGTCACCGTTGAAGCATAAACTAACTATGGGTGCCAGCTGCTTGGATCCAGCATTCGCATTGTCTCCAGAGGCTGGCCGCAAACGACTGACCCTCGCACTTAAAGTGCTTTCAGAAGACCAGTGGCTGACCGGTCTAAGAGCAGAACGGGCCCATCGTTCCTATGTACAGATCTGTTCACTGGGCCTTGCACAGAAAAAACTGAAAGATTTTGACAGAAAAGAAGAGAGGCTGGACGTTCTGTGGCTTGATCTCTGCTCCCATGATCACAAAGAGCTGTTGTCTTTCATCAAGATCATTCTATGCTTGTCTCATGGCAATGCTGCTGTAGAAAGAGGCTTCTCAGTCAACAAAGAGTGCATTGTTGAAAACTTGAAAGAAGAATCGCTCATAGCGCAGCGAGTAGTAAACGACGCTGTGCTGGAAGCAGGCGGCGTGGACAAGGTTGAAATTACTGACAAGATGGTACGGATGGTTTGCAATTCCTACAGCGTCTTTCGAGAGAAATTGCAGAAAAAGAAGGAAGAAAGTCGGGAGGAGTCAGATGTTCAGAAAAACAAGAAAAGAGTGGCCGCTCTTGTGAAAGAACTAGAAGAAAAGAAGCGAAGGCTGCTCCGTGAATCACTAATGGAGGCCAGTCTCCTGCAAGAAAAAATCGACTCCCTTAAGAAGTAAGATGTGTGCACTGCTTGGACAATTCTTGTGGAATAACTGACACTCTTAAGCAGCAAGAGCAGATTGTGTTCGCATAAACTTTGTACAATATTAGACAATCTAGTCAGATACCCTAATTTGTGCTGATCATTATTGTGCTTTATTTAATAAAAAATGCCTTATGTTGCAATGGTCTTGTATGTTTAACCACCTCTACAATGGTCATGGGATTTCACCTGAAATTGTCAGGGAAAACCTGGAAAAGTCAGGAAATTTCAAAATAAAAATTTGCTAGACACCCTGTGTATAACTTCCCCTAGAGCGAGAGCCCGAGTCGGCTCATCATCCTCATATGTCTTGGCCGTCACGCTGCCAGTGATTTCACTCTCAATGTCTGCGTAGCAGGTTTGCCCGTTCTTTGAAGCGGGAGAGCCATCCGTTGCTGCACTTTAATTCTTTGCACCAAAGTTGTAAAGCTAAATCGTCTCGTGTAAGATTGTATTGTCGACAAGAAGATGTGCAACAGTGGCATTCTGGAGCCAGGCAATCAGTGGCTTGGACATCACGGTATGTGGGGAACGAATCCGCAACCACCCTGCAGAGTGCAGTGACGCGATTGCTGCACAAATTGCGCCAAACTGCGCCAAGGGGCCAACCCTGCTACATTTTGCCAAAATATTGGTAATCTGCGCCAAACCTGCGCAAAAAAAAAGAAACTATTTTAGTCGCCTTTAAAAACTGAAACTAAACTGAGTAGCGTAATTGAGCATGCGTGGGTTCTGTGGCGCAAGCGGCCGCCCGACAGAAAGTACCCTGCATCAATTGTACACCCGGTCTTGGATGCTTTTCCCGCCGTCTCGCATTCTCGTCCTGTCGTGGGTCTCATCTCAAGTCTTTTTTTTTTTAATTTTAAACGATAGACGCGGGTGTGTGCAGACGCTCCGACGGTAGCATGCCGGGGTACCAGCCATGCCGTCATGCTGTGAAACGAAACCATGATTTTGCGTGGCAGGAGTTACTTTGCGAGCTGAAGCACTGACTCCTGAAAGCAACGGCCGTGGGAAAACTATATTTGGTTCCTGCCTTCCAGTCACTAGTCGCGCGACGTCGGGTCTTGCCGTCCTCACATCGCTGCAGATATGGCGCTTTCTAAAATGAAACTATACCCGTTTTCACCTCAAGAATCCTAGTAAACAAAGTTCAACTCATCGCGGAGCGTTACTAATTTCCCTTTTTATGTAGAAAATTGATATATGTAGGTGCATTTTCGATTGGATATATGTTATCTTATAAAGACGTACAGGTTTCAAACGCCCAAAGTATCGCTTCTTCCTCCGACAACCAAATCTTGTAAAACTTCTTCGCGCGGCGTACGAACAATGCTGCGCAAAACTTCCTTTTTCTTGAGGTGAAAACGAGTATAAGTACCGCCGCATGTTCATCAACATTCCCTTTCTTGTTTTAATCATACGTTGGTAAAAAAAAAATCCCTCTTTAACTCAAAGACTTGTGTCGAAGTACTGATTACCTAGGTTTCTCTCAGTGGGCTTTCTTTCGAGAGGTACCCCAGTACGTGAAAAATCTGCCGCGAAAAAAAGTTTGAGAAGTGAGCTAAAGCAAAGAAGGCAATGTCTGCACACTGAACCCACACAGCGTGCTTGTTTGTCTTAAGTTCAGTCGTTGCACAAAGCACTCCAAGAACATCTGGACTGTGTTTTGTCATATGCTCGATAGTTACACTTTGCATACAATTTTGGGAATCAGTTGGCGACGGAGCGGAGTGGCTTGGTTTTGGTTTCGATCAAACAGCCGTTGTTACTGCTCTCGCGACGAAGCGCGCGCAACTGCAAGCCTACTGAAGTTGCACTCACGTGCATGTGAACAGGATTGCACGACAGAGGCACCAGCCGGGACGCTTGCAAGGCATTGTATTGTGTTTGCTTATTTTTGACGAAAATCTGGCACGTCAGGAACCAGTAAAACGGTGGCAAGCGGTTTTTCGGAATCGCTCGGCAATGCCAACAGCACTGTACACTTGTGGGATGTCTCAGCAGTAAAAACGCAAGCAGTGAGTTCTGTCGTCACATCAGAACACAACACAACACAAAGTGCCCTTTGTTTGTACAGAACTTAAAACAAATATTTTTTAATTTTTTATAAGAATATTTGCTTGAAAAGCCACTTTTGCTGCTACGAAACGCTGTCTTGGCCGCTCCAAAAGCCACTTTTGCTGCACCAAAATACTGTTTTAGTTGCTCCAAAGGCCACATTTGCTGCCCCAAAACACTGTTTTGGCCGCTCCAAAAGGTGCTCCGAAATGGCTTAGGTCAATCACATCACTGAGAGTGTCTTCCTGCACGCCTTGAACACCCTCGCCTTGTTCATGAGAACGGTGCAAAGCGTGGTCACTAACGCAGACCAAGAACTCTACGCGAGGTGATAGTGGTGCCTTTGCTAAGCCTGAAAGCACCAATTTATGTCTAGGGGAAATTAACTTCGGCATTACGAAAACATGTTTGTTTTGCTATGTTTATCTATACACCTTTCCGAAAAACACTCGACCCCAGGAGCAACAAACCGTTTTCAAGCCCAGTCACTGAGTTTGGGGCTAGACTCTCACCGGCGTCCCTCCTAACCCTAACCGAGTGGACTGTGATTTCAATAGGCGCAGTTTCAAACTGCTGGCAGCTAAATTCTCGTCTTTTTCCCTCTGTATTTTGTATTTCATGGTACATGCATTTTCCCGAGGACATTGAGAAAGCATTGTACCGCATTTTAAAAAAAAAAGCAAAAAAAAACCCTGTAAACTATTTTTGTTGGGTACGCACACGACAGAACGAATGTGACTGGAATGTTAATTGTAGTTGTTTTTTTTGTTTTTTACAGTAAAATGACGAAGCGATCAGCTGTCGAAAATAAATTACAACTGAAGATAGCCAAAAGGCATGCATTTTTCACGCTCACAAATAACGTGTTTACCCATGGACAGGGCACGGACATATAATTTAGAAAGTTTTAACATTCAAACAATATATTGTACGTACCACACGATGCAGCGTTATCCGAAAAGAATTTATTTGAGAAAGATCTCAAATAACACAGTCACAGTCGACGACAGTCACATCTTGACGATCGGACGGAATCCAAGCTGACTTTGTTTTGGGGCACGTTTTAGGGAGAGCTTCTTTTTTCACAACAGCACCAAGGCAAAGGAATGAACGCGACTGACTCGTTTCCCACCCCAACCCGGACAACTATTTTTGGAGATGACCGAGGACCCTGCGCGGATTATCGCGGGAGGGGGAGAACCATTCTCATTGTTCGCAAAATCGCGTCGAAGGCCGTTCGAGGTCCTTCCTTTCCTTCGTTTCCCTTGAATGTTGAGCAGAAAAGCCTGAATGTCAGGCACTTACCAGCCCTATTTCTCACAGTGTAAGGTAACACAAATAGAATACGCACCATGCATAAAAAAAATAAGTGGAAACTTAAAGGGATACTACAACGAAATTTCGGCGCTTATTTTATGGTCTATATGTGTTCAAAGGAGCAGTATCACATCGAACACACCAATATCTTGTGAAAAAAGTCACGAAAAGGAATTTCAAAACGAATTAAACGATTAGCAAAGAGCACCTGGTGGATGTCGCTAACGCCTCGTTTGTAATGCCCGTCTAGGAACCTTGACAGCTAGTGATGGCGAGTGTCTCGCCTCCGGCCAAGACGAGAGAAGAGGGGAAGGGGGAACTCCCGTCTTCTCGAGAATCCCTTTGTGTGTTCCAGAAGTAGCTATTGTCCCCCTACAAGATTATAGAAGATTAACCCGTCACTCAAAATTCGTACAAAAGCAGCCAGCCGCTCCAGTGGCTGGAACGACTAGGCCATCCCCTCGACATCAGCCTCGCCGTAGCTTTGCTCGTCCCAAGACGACCTACGTCACGATTGCGTCGGATGTCACGTGCTCTAAGCTGGGCCTTCTCAGAGCGCTTGCTAGAGTGAGCCGTTTATAACAAACAATACAGCCACCAGGCTCAAACTACAAATGTGCGATTGTCATTTACACATATTGTGGATTATATTCAACCCATTTTTGAACCCGACGGATATATTTTAAATTTCGTCGAAGTATCCCTTTAAGAGGGGCCAGAAAACGTTGAATGCAGAACGGCAAAACATAGGTAGAGCATTGCGCTGAGCGGGTTTTCGCAGTCCAGAGAGTTCGGGAAAATTTCTTGATGATAGAGGGCGCGAGAGTCGCACCAGCCACATCAGCATCAGCAACATGGCGGCTTAGGAGCGTTTTTTTGGAAAGGCGTATACTTAATTTTTTTTTTTTCTCAGTGGGGAGACGCATGCATCAGATCAAACTTCAAAGCAGCATATCAAAGTAAAAGAGACATGTCTAACAATGCAGCAACAAACGTTCCATTGTCTGTAATAGCCCACACTGCAAAAGCCATTCAATTCCATTTGCTATTATTTTCAAGGAAGAAAGGTGACAAACTGGTCCTCTTAGCATATGCATTTAATTTTCTTGTGCTCATAATCGGCTTGCTGACATGTATAATGCAAGTTTGAAATTTACTTTCCATGATGTATGCCACCTGTAGAGGGGTAAATGTTCTGAACTCTTTTTTTTTTTACCAGTTTCTCTCCTTTCTTCAAGTGACTCCCAACCTACTGTCATGATAGTGGTCTAGATGCAGGCATCACTTTATGCAATAAGTAAAGAAATGATGGCTTGGAGCCTTTGAAAGGGTGAACTAAAAACGAGCATTGCCATAATGTCCCGAGTGTAGCTTTGCCTAAAATCGGGAAATTAGGCGAAAATGCAAGGTAGACTACATTGTAGAGTGCTACCAAAAAGGGTTATAAATATTTTAGCCAGGCCATGAATGGAAGATCTTTCAAGGAATGTGAAAGATTGTTTATATAGAGCTGCATGATTGTTTCTGCTGTTCATGGTGCTATTTTTAAATTCTGTGGCCTGTTTGTTTGTATGAGTTTATTTGAGACAGCCTTACAGGAAGCCTCAGGGTACATAGCTAAAGGCACTTGAAGTGCCTTATGAGGTCACGTCACCCTTTCTAAGCTGTTACCGCAGCAAGGGATGACAACCAAATATAAGCAGTTTCCAGTGTTCATTGTCTACTTATCTCCAGTTCCTATTTCTTACAAAGTCACTGGCCTAGCAGTGAGATTTATGGACATGGGAAGCGTTGACGGCTGTGCTTGCTTTTAGCTATTGAAATGGCTCCAACAAGTTGGCACTTTTGTGCCAAGGTGCACGATAGCACTTTCTGAAATGTTTATGGTTTTTCTGTACCACTTTGCCATTCCTCCTAGAGAAACAATGCACGAGTTCATAACTTCGTAATAAACATATCAAAGCACCGCAGCTTATTTGACTTTATCCTTTTCAGTAGCTGCATTCGTCATACTTGTCCGTCAGGCTGGCGATTACATAATACCAGTGTGCAGTGGACAATATAATTAATTTGCAAGTGGAATATGCACTTCATCTTTCTCCAAGCATGGCGTAATTATAAGCACATAAGTTCCCACATTATGCACACATATTGTCGTCCTTTGCACTTGACCATTTGTATAAGTGGTGGACAACTCAAACTTCAATGTTTCAAATTAACCATCAAACCACCATAATCAAATCATAAAAAAATAGACATCCCAAAATACGACAGGCCATTCGATTATCAGACGTCCCAAAATACGACACCATCAGGCCATCAGGTCATCAGACGTCTCAAAATATGACTCCATCAGACCATCAGGATTTTTCTTAATGGTCTTTTCGATAGGGTGTTCTAGCACTAGTCATTTCATAGTAAATGCTACAGCTTTCATTGGACTTTTTTCCCCGTAAATGAACTGCAACTGCAGCCCCCAGGCATGCGTAACTGTAGACGCAGTTCTTGCAGACGGGGCTCGCTGAGGACTAGCATTTACGGGTACACATAATTTTGATTTTTTTTTTCTTTTTGAGATAATCCATATCTATTGGCAAATTCCACTGGGCGTTATGGAGCGCGCTGGGATCAGTTGACCAGATCCAGAATGGAGCACACGATGCGAACGGGGTTGCGCAGCCTACAGATCCCCTGTGGAACATGACCACTGCTCCGGGATCGGTGGATGCCTTCCTGTCATTCCCCTGCCTGGGAATGCCCTTTTTGTGGCCGCCGCGGTAGTTTCGAAAACGTTTTCGCAATTGCGACGCTAGCACGTGTTCGACGCACGACCGGCAGAAATGGCTCAGGAGCTTCTAGCAAAGACTCGGAATGCCCAAAGTGCAGCAAAACCTTTTCCTCTCCTTCCTGGAAAACGAACCGGCTGTCGATCCAAGGGGTAAGCAAGCGGCCATTACAAATTCTTCTGAGGCAAGATGGGCGAGATCAGGCGAGATGCCTCGCAAGAAAGGAAGTCACGTGTGTGCGCGAGGGCTGGCCCGGCTGGCTTCCGGTTGAATCCGCCGAAATCGTCGGAGCAACTTTTCTCGGATCCAGATCGAGATCTGGACCGGGAGCTAATCTAAAACGACCAGTGGAACACGTCAGTCTCGATCCGGATCACCAAGTGAAATAGTCTTGCTCCAGAAAAGTCAATCCCGGCGCGCTCCAAAACGACCAGTGGAATTCACCATATGTGAAGTGAAACTGAGATAAACAAGAATGAGTGCTTATCAGACTAGCTTTGAGCCCTATACTGCAGTCACCAATACGTGAGTTTTTCTCGCATAACATGACCGATTCCAGATTAGTATTTTTTGGAAACGATGCTTGCTTTCCTGAGCCATCTTTAACCGTGTGTTTAAAAAAATACCGGCAATGTTACGAGCAACTACTTCTCGTAGATGGTGGGTGTGTCTGGTCACGCAAACCCTTCCAAACCTTCAGTCTAACTATACGCAGTCGATCGTATGCGAGGCCCGTTCACATTCACACTTGCGCTCGACTCCGACTGACCGAAAAAAGACCGGGTTTTGAGTCTCTTTGAACGGCGTGACGGAATTATTTCTTATGGCATTCGCGACCTTCCACTCACACTTATCAAGTCATGTTTACAGCATCGCTCCCAATTTGTGCAAATTAAAAATCAGAGATCAACACCTTTAAATATATTATCAGGAGTTCCCCAGGGAAGTATCCTCGGGCCACTTCTTTTTTTGTTATATATAAATGACATAGTGAAACTCGATTCAAGTTGCAAATATATTATCTATGCAGACGACACCAGTGTATTTTTTTCAGATTCATCCGAAGAGGGTCTTATAAATAAAGCAAATTCGTTTCTTATAAAATTAAAAACATGGGCTGAAGTAAATTGTTTAACTATTAATGTCTCGAAAACAAAAGCAATAATATTTCGCCCACGTGGTTCAAGCGATAGATTATACAATCCTCTCAACTTTGGGTCCTTGCACATTGAATTTGTAAATAGTGTTAAAACACTCGGAGTTATTTTTTGTGATAATATGCTCCGGACTAACCACGTAAGAAAGCTCTGCTCTAAACTGGGTAAATCTGTAGGAATTATGAACAAACACAGACATGTTCTACCGAAAAGCGTAAAAAGGTTTTATATAATTCAATATTTTATTCACATTTGTGTTATTGCAATCTCGTCTGGGGAAATACGTCTGATTCAAATTTAAATATGATACATTTATTACAAAAAAAGGTTATACGAATAATAGCAGATGTTTCTTACATTCATCACACCGAATCATTGTTTCAATTATATAAGATCCTTAACATACAGCAGATTTATAACTACCGTTTAACAATAGCTTACAGAACTGCGACACACGGCCATTCCAGTACAATTCTTGAACTATCTGAATTAAAAGAAACAGAGAATTATTACCCGTTTAGACATCACCAACCTTGGAAAATTCCGAAATGCAGGAAAAATTATGGAAAACAAACAATACGTTATGCTTTACCTTCTTTGTTGAATGAATATTGTGATCAAAATATAGATGTAGGGAAAATGTCAAACAGCAGTATACTCAATTTGTATTTTAATACTTAAGAATGTATTCCTTATGTGCGCACTATATTTGCATTGTTTATTTCTGAACGCATTTTATTTGTTTTTTGTGCTCCGTCATAGCTGCTGAGTGGGGGTCCTGAGCTCGTCAAGCTGCGTTTCTGCAGCTTTTTCTCCGGCCTCCCATTCACCACATGTATCTGTGGTGAGAATAAAGTTTCTATTGTTATTGTATTGGAATGGAAAAGGAACTTGACGAGGCCCAGAAGAAGCTGCAGGCGGAAACCCTGCGAAGCGTCGAGGCACTGAACAGTGCCGAGACTTTCTACGAGGAACTGGACTACGAGAAGGTGGGTGTCAGAACGAAACGTTGCAGAGTAAGCGCGCTTCCTTGGGACCTTTCTAGAATTTCTGGACAATGGGGAGCATGTCAAAAAAAGAACCCGCAAATGCCCTTAAAATTTCGTTGCGAGTGAATTTTTAAAAAATCTATCTGACAGGCAACTGCTTAAATTTAGCGAGTAAAGTATGCAAGAAACTATTTTCAAAAATGTGCCACATTCTCCTTTTTTAATGTTAGTGATGTGATGCTTTCCATAAAATCCCACAAGGACACCCTCCCCCTGAGAGATAGCTTGTTACGTTTTCTAGCTAAATATCTCTAGTAGAAAAATGCCATCGCTCTCGCGGTCAATACAATTCCGTCGATGGGAATCGCATCAATTGCGCGATCTGTGGTACCGGTACACGTGGCAAGTGTATTTGTAGTGGGTTTCCCGTTTTGTTTTGTCTGCAATCCACAATATCTGATCCCATGACATGCGAGAATTTAAAATATATTAAATATATGAGTATTTGCATAAAATGGCATTAAGGAATGCTGGTGATGGTGACGAGTACGGCATGTTGAAACCAATTTCAGGTAGGTCCATCGATTAAGAGCTGGCTTCTTATTCTAGAGAAAATGGAAATATTTAAGGTGGGCTTTTCTACAACATAGCTCCAGAGTTTTTACATTATGGGTCTTCATCATGTCGGATGGTGAATCTGTTCTATGAACTTTTCTACAAATAAACCTCACAGCTTTCCTTTCCACCTTTTCTAACAGGGCCGAATTACGCTTCGTATAAGGGTCCCAGACAATACTACCGAATTCTATTTTGGTCTAACAAGAGAGTAGTACGCCAACGATTTAATAGGTGGAGGAGCACGAGCCCAGTTGTCTGAAAGCTGCCGAAGAAATATTGTTTATCTGTGTAGACCAATTCAAATTTTTACTTATACTTAAACCGAGGTACTTGTATTCTTTAACCTGAGTAATGGGCAAGTTGTTAACTGCCACCATTCATCACCGACGAGGAAGTTAGCAAGACTTTCGCATCTTTCGGAGAGGTCAAGGACATCACCAGGGAGTAGTGGATGAAGACTCGGTACGAAGAATTTAAATCGACGACAAGGTGTGTGCGTCTGCGTCTACATGAGGGGGTGTCAGTCGGTGCTATCCCACTTCCGCTCTGTATTCTGAGCGTCGACGTTTCGGTGTCTGTGCCCGGCCAGCCGCCAACTTGCCTTTGCTGTGGGTAGGTTTGGGCATATGCGAAGGCAGTGCGCGACACCGTGGTGTGCCAGATGCCGTTGTTTCGGGCACAATGCCGAGGCGTGTGTGCCCACCTATGCAAGCATGGCTCGAGTGAGTGGGGCTGCGACCGTGGGAACTGCTGAGCTGGGCGCCACTATGGATGAGCTAGAGATGATCGAAGCCAGTCCCTCGAGGCAGGTCCTCACTGAGAAACATCCGGCCCCCAGACAGGTTGAAGATGGACATCGCAAAAACACCGATGAAGAACTCCTTTGGGGTGCTGGGCGCGCTGGCGACGAGCGCCAAGGAGGAGAATTCCAGTGTGGAAGACTGCCACTCCGCAGGCAAAGAACACCAGAGACGAGGAAACCTGTTGATGGAGGGGACAACGCCACTAGCAGCGCAAGTGGGATTAGGGACCACGGAGGGGTCGAAGGGGAGGACAACAAAGAGAGCTGGCAGAACAGAAGGAAGGACGACTAAGCAAAAACCTTGGCCGACACCGTGACCGCTCTACGCGCCCGTCAAAATGTTCCCTCGGGGGAAAGGGGGGGAGGGGGGGGCTTCCTCTGCCAGCAACCTCCGACTTCCCTACCCGTGCCTTACGATCATGGACCTTACCAGAATAGCCGTAATTATGGACACCCAGAGCAGGGACATCCCTGTTGACCGGGTAAGCGTGAAGTGCCCCTGCTAGCCGTGTTTCGGGATTACCTTATTATGGGGGGTCATTTTTCACCTGGTTTTTATGTCTAATAACAACAGCAATGCTCATCCCCTGCCCAAGGAGGTGGGGACACTGAATACGAACCGCTCAGGTGCACCGCTTAGTCTTTTTCATTTAAATGCACAATCCATTCGAAATAAGCATGGTGACTTAAGCATCCTTTTGGGAGGTTTTAAATTTCTTTTTGATGTAATTATGTTGACTGAAACGTGGGCAGACGTGAAAACTGATATTCCAATTTTTGAACAACACAACACGTACTCCCTAAATCACTCTTCACAGCGATGAGGCGGTGTTTGTATGTATGAGAAAACTAATCTTAACTGCACCAAATCAGCAACTTCACGACAGTGCAACGCGATTATGAAGTTTTAACGGTCAATCGTTCGAAGTGTGTGTACTGCGTAACATATAGCCCTCCGAATGGTGATATTTCTTGTTTCCTAAAGTTCATTGACGATTTGTTTGTGTTTATTAAATAATCTCACTTTGTTCTTGGGTGGAGACTTAAATCTAGATATGCTTCAAGTAACACCTTTTGGCAGGCTAGTTGGTTCATGATTTGTAGGAATAAATAAACTGTGCAAAGGACGAGGACAGATGTAGAAACGAGTAACACTTTCTGTCGATAAAAAACAACTCAGGCGGATATCTGTCTGTACATTGTTTGAAATGCAGTTGTCATCCTGATTTGCAAAGCACACGTGTTCCCGCAAGAGCAAATGAGGCAACGGAAAGAAAACTCGTAGAAGCCTACTTCATTAAAAAGAAAGGTCACGACTGCATAAGCATGCAATCTGTTTCACAATCAGACAAGGAATTTTCTTTCTTGGATGGTCATGTTTAAACCTTATTTCGCCGCAAACAGATTGCTGCTGCTATATATACTGTTGTGTCTGCGCCAAATAAACAGTTGGAAGTCTGCGCTCCGTGTGTCTTACTCGTTTCTACATCTATCCTCGTCCTTTGCGCAGTTTATTTATTTCTAGATATGCTCTCCACATCACCCAAGCAGCTAGAGTTTTTAACCTTATATCAGTCGTACGGATACTTTAACTCTAAACCCACACAAAATAACTACTTTGAAAGAAACATTGCTTCATTTGTTTCCAACAAATGCCGACGAATCTCACGTGTTCGGAGGTGTCATTGGAACCACGATAAGTGACCACCTACCAATTTATATGCTTGTCAACTCAAAAGTCGGGATACAGAGGGATCGAGATGACTGCCGAATTTATTATCGAAATATCACTGCAGAAAATCTAGTTGCATTTGAAGCTGAGATTTGCCGTACTGATTGGAGCATGGCGTTATCTAGTGTCAGCTCACGAGGCACATTACTTTATTGGGATTTTTCCGAAGATATATGAAACGAGTTTCTCATACAAAAAAACTTGCCCACAGGAAGGCTCGGAAGCCTTGGGTTACAAAGGAGATAATCAAAATGATGAGGAAATAAGACGCTCTCTACGACTAATTCATAAAATCCAGAAAACCAGGTGTAATAGCGTTATTTAAAGGGCGGCGAAATGCTGTGACAAACGCTTTAAGCAAGGCTAAGCGTACATATTTTTATGCTGCATTTGAAAATGAGCGATGAATTGATATTATATGGAAGAAGCTTAACTCATACCTGCCGACGTGGCCCATTCAAATCTACAGCCATCAAGCTTAACGTCGAGGGGGGACAAGGTGGTTTGTCGGTAGCTGAAATATTTAATGACTATTTTGTAAATATTGTAAAGAATGGTAACGCTGCCGAAGAATTTCCATTTCTGAAAGGCATGTCTGTTCACAACAGATAATGCTGAAACACTTTGTTCTTCGAAGCCTTCAAGTCTCTGAACCCGAAATGGGATTCAGTGAGAGCGACCATGGCAGATAAGGATGTGAAGGAGAGGAGTGTTGTCAGGGAGCTCTCCCCATCATCTACACTGCACATACGCTTGTTTCACACACTGCACGCTTTCCGTTGGGAGGTAAGCATCATCAAGCTTGGCATTACAAAATCAAATTTGGGGGTTTTACGTGCAAAACCAACGACGGGCATCTGGCACGCCCCAGCGGAGGACTGAGGAATAATTTGGACCACCTGGGGATCTTTTGACGTGCAACCGAAAGCTCGGTTACACGGCGCCTCCTCAACAACAAGCTTCCGTCAGATTGCGGGCACCTCGGCCGGGATTCAAACCCGCCACATGGGGATCCGTAGGCCAGCGCTCTCGCCTCGAAGCCACTGAGGCGGCTGCTTGGCATTACAAGAGGAGAACAAGAAACGGCCCTAGATATCCTGCAGCGCATGGTATACGCTAAGAATGAAGTGGAGTATCAGGAGCTCTATGCTCCGCTGCAAGAACAGTGGTAGAGTATTTTGATGCCAACTGGCATACCATCTAAGAAGAGTGTGTGATGGGAAGGAAATGGCTGTGACAGCTTGAAGCGTCAGCATGAGCTGGCCATCACCCTAGTCTGGTGAGGGCAATTACCGGGTTCCTCTCCCTTCTAATGCAGAATGGAAGAAACAGGGTTGTCTTGTCGGCCCCAAGTCCGACCTGGCCTCGTAATCTTCGGGGCCGGGAAGCCAAAGGAACTTGGTGGCCAACAATCCCCGTTAAAAAAAAAAAAAAAAAAAAATGCCTTGTCATCCAATTAGTGACGTGCATGAATGGATTAAAGAGGAAGACTGGGACCGACCAGATCAACACACAGTGAGCTCTGTATCGTTTCCAATATTTTTCTAATTTCTTTTGTTGTCTCAACTATTTAATGCATCAGAGTGCGATCTCCGAGGCATAGCGATCGTGAAGACACCTAAATTATTAATTTCCATTCAGAATTACTCATTGAATTTCGATTTTAATTTTCGAATTCGAACATCCACTTTCAAAATGGTCGCAATGCCCCGGGCGTCAGTAATTGCTTAATTCTGTATATAGATAGGGTTAAGCGATTTCATTTGATCAGGTCATCTAGCGCTACGGAAAACTAATATTTCAGAAGAGTAATTTTTTCATAAAATCCTAAAATTATTCAACTTAACCGAATTTCGAACATATTCAAACACCGTCAAATGTCTTCTTCTAAGCTGTAAAAAAGACAAGCTTGCGCGCCTAGAATTATTAAAACTAGTTCTTTAAATTAGCTATACTTTTGAAACACCCACAAGATCGGATTTCATAATGCTAGAGCAACAAGAAGGAGAAAACACACCATCTAGACAGTCCAGCGAGATGTCATTTTCCGACTGTGTCCACGACCTTCAGTCCAAGCTGATCGCTCTTGTCAATGATGAGAGGAGCAAGATCAGCAAGGACACAGGCGGGAAAATACTACAATTTTTTACTAAGATGGCGGGTATTGCCACCAAACAGGAAATTGAAAACGCAATGCTCAAAGCGAGGCTGGAGGAGAGGGAAAAGATGCCAACCTTCGCGGACGTGGTGCGGGCGGCTCCTGCGGCGGTCGCTGGGCGCTCCTCCGCCGCGGGGACGGCCGATGCGGCCGTTCGGGCGGGGGCGGGGGCGCGGCGGCGGCGGGTGGGGCTGATCGGCCGGGCCACGCGCTCCTCATTTATATGAGAGATCCCACTCCTACAGCCTCAGGGGACATCCAGACAATGATTAAAAAATACTTTGAGCCCCACAGAATTGGACTTCGGGATGTGGCATTGAAGCAAATTCGTAATGGAGTCTGTGTCCAGTCACCATCACTGGACACATTACAACGTCTTTGCGACGCCATCACCGAACATCCGCACACGAAGGATGTCCTAGTGCTGCGAACACCAACCAAACGCAAACCGCAGTTCAGGGTGTCGGGAGTAGATCCCGACATCCTGCCTGCGGAACTCCTAACTACAATTAGAGCTCAAAATCCCGAAGTCCAACTGGAGGCGCAGGAGTTCTACCTCAGAACATCCTTTAAAGAAAAATCTGGCAACAACACCCACATATTTGACGTGACAACGGAAGGCTACAAAAAACTACAGAATAAACAAAAACTGAACCTGGGATGGACATCATGCCCCATCAATGAAAACTTTTATATTCCTCATTGTCAAAAATGTGCGCAATATGGCCACACAAAAAGGTTCTGTAGCTCTCAAATTGAATTCTGCCCCCAGGGAACGACGACGACGACGAAGCTACCAGTTCATCGCTTGGTGAGCGGTATCGTTCCGATCTTCTATTTTTCCCTTTTTTGCAAGCTGAGAATTTAGAAAAGTTAGCGATTAGATAGCTTAAATTTCCGCGATCATTTTGAGACCAAATTTGCCCTAGTAGCATCAGTGTTTCATCGGGAATTGGATCCGGGACATTGCCTTCGCCGCGCCCATTGTTCGGGTGCGGTGACATGTTCCTGGCTTCATTTCGCGTTGGAACTTAAAAAGAAAAAAAATAGCTTTATCCTGTGAAGCACTAGATCGAGGGGATCTAATTAATACCTGAAATATTTTGAGATCGGTGGAATTTTTCTTGCAATCGCTTGGAGTCTCTTTTGCTGGCATAACGCTATGCAAATGAGACACCATCTCTCTTGTCCTTCTTGATCGACCCAGAGCTTGGACTTTGTGTTTCCGACAGGAAACATGCAGGAAGGATCGAGCGGAGAGGGAGTGGGAGGGGAAGACGGAAGGGGGGAGACGAGGGAGGAGGAAGGGAAGGAGGAAGAGAGGGAGGGGGAGGGAGGAGAGGGGAAAATGCGGAAAATGAGCCATATAACTTTTCAGATGCTGCAACTGCCATCCAAATGAAATTGATACAACTTTTGAGTAACGAAAAAAATAAAATAAACAAGGAAACAGGAAGTCAAATCCAACAACTCTTTGCACAGATGCTGAACATTAATATGAAACAAGAAATTGAGATCGCGACTCTTCGTGCAACCGTAGCAGAAAAGACTAAATCTAGAACTTTTGCTGAGGTTTTGGCCGCCAACTCACTTGGGGCGCCGTCGCAGGGGGAGAGACAGCCGCGGCTGTCACTCCTGAGTCGGCGGCTGCCGGGAGCGCGGGTCCTGCTGGACAGGCGCCGCGAGCGGGCCATGCCCTCCTTATCTACTTGAGAGATCCCACCACATCACCATCTAAAGACATCAAACTCATGCTCAAAAATATTTCGAACCACAGACACTAGGACTTGGTGAGGTGACGCTAAGAGAAATTCGAAACGGAATTGCAGTGCAATCGGGGTCCCTACAGGGACTTCAAAATTTAGCTGATGCCATTAATGAACACCCTAATACTAAAGACGTCTTTGTCCTAAGGAAACCAGCACAGAGGAGGCCGCAGTTCAGGGTGTCCGGAGTCGATCCGGACCTCCTATCTGCGGAGTTTCTGGTGACCCTCCGGGCCCAGAACCCTGATATTAAAATTGAAGCAGACGAATTCAACATGCGAACGTTTTTCAAAGAAAAATCAGGCAACACGACTTTTATTTTCGACCTCACTCCTTCTGGCTATAATAAAATCAAACATGTCAAACGATTAACTCTGGGTTGGACCTCGTGTCCACTCTATGAAAATTTCTTCGTTCCCAAATGCTACCGCTGCTCAACGTACGGTCACACTAAAAAATTTTGTCCATCTCAGTCCGAATATTGCGTGAACTGCGCTGGCAGTCACACAACAGATCAATGTCGAGTCAGAGGGGCCATGGAGAGACGCAGGAAACTGCCTCGCGACAGGAACCCATACAATTAGAACAAGGACAACCATATTTCACAAGACCAAAAAATGCTTTACTCATTTATCTTGAAATGCAACCAACACAGCATCAAGTGACATCAAGGTACTTCTGAAGAGGTACTTTGATCCACATTCACTAGGGCTATTGGGAGTAACATTAAAAGAAATCAGAGATGGTTTGGCAGCACAATCGGACTCCGCACAAGAACTGGAGTCCCTGCACCAAGCCATTGAACAACACCCAAGCACCCATGACATGTTCATTATGAAAAGACCAAACAAACGTAATCCACAGTTTAGAGTATCGGGAGTCGATCCCGATATTCTACCTGCTGAACTCTTAACTACACTTAATAATCAAAACGAAGATCTAAAAATTTAACCTCAAGACTTTAATCACAGAACTAGCTATAAAGAAAAATCAGGAAACCTAACACATATTTTTGAAGTAAAACCACACATATATCCGAGGATGAAATCTAAGGCGAAAGTTCGCCTAGGATGGACATCATGCTCACTCACAGAAAATGTCTATATCCCCAGATGCATGAAATGCAGCCAATATGGCCATACTAAAACAAAATGTAATCACAGAACACTACACATACATACATTAGTAGTAATAACCCAGACTCAGAGACTGGTGTCTGTGAGTCTGGATATTCAAACGTGAGAAGTTTGAATATATATTAACGAGGATAAAATATCACACTTGCAATATTAACTGCAATAATCCAAATTCGCAAAGAATTTCGAGGGTGGAACTCGTGGCTCTTTGGTCCCTGTGATTGAGCATTTAGATCTGCTAATCCATCTCTTGCTTTGTACTCTCTCCCTTCCACCATTATTGGCTAGTCTAACAATACATCCTAAATTTATCATAGTCACAAAGAAGCAATAGTATTTGCAAATAAATCATTCTCACGAATATTACTGTATAAAATGCTTCTGTATAAAGTGCATATAGACTAATGTACATAATTTCTTTTATGTACATAATGTAAATACAGTAGAAAATTGATAATTCGATCTCGGTTTATTTGAAATCCCGGATATTTGCAATATTTCCACGGTCCCATGACTTCTCATTAAATAATGACCGGATAATATGAGCGCTTCGCGCTGCCTACCCGGTTAATTCGCCTATTTAATCTTCCAGGTTCAATTTTTAGTTGCTAGGTGGCACCAGTTGGCGTCCAGATTCGAAAGCAAAAACAAACATGGCGCGCGTCTTCGCTGCTCCGTTTTCTGTTAGCTGGTCCATGTGCTCAGTAGTCCCTTCGTTTTTTGGGGCTTTGGCAGGTTTTGGGTAGGCCTAGCTGCTCTCAGCTCTCGCCTCACGTGGAGTTCATGATCGGATCGGTGTCAGTCATCGTTTTTCTCGTCGCTGCGCTGCTGTGGTTCGGCCGTGACGAGGTGCACAGGCCAAAGATACGCGGAAGATCTATCGCTACCACCTTCTGAAGCCGATGTTACTCTGCTACGACAATGGCAAGGGCTATTCCATCGATCTTCTCGGGTTTGCGTGGAAACAGGTGAAGTCAGAAGTCAAGAGGTGCTTCGAACCACGACCAACTGCTTCGAACACGCTGGATTTTCGAAGGAACGACCGGCCGTGGAGGAGGGAGAATACCGCCAGTGCTACTGCTACTGCTGAGTGCTGTCCCTAGGTTGACGATGAGGGAGAAGAGCTTTGCTCTTCTCCCTCATCGTAGAAAAAAATATTATTTTTATTCTTTTATTATCTCTCAATTAGAAATTGTCCCTATCAGTGGGTCCCGTCGACCTTGAACATCCCATCGTACTTTCCTCCTAATTATCTTACCCAATTGCTTACTGGGCAGATTTCCATTTTACTTCTATCGGTTCAATATTAAAAATAATAATGAATGTTTTTGTGGAGAAGAATGTAGTGACTTGTCTCATTATTTCAATTCCTGTCCACGCAACTCTAAATCAGATAAACCAGTTAAATATTATACTCAATAATACTCAGCAGAAACAAAAAGTGTTACAATATAAGGCAAAGGTAGAAATTTTAATAAACATGATGAAATATATAAATGCATCACAAGATTAAAATAAGTAAGCAAGAAAAATTCCCTTGCGCTGGCTGAGAGGCTGGTCTGGAATGTCTGCGGGAAAGAACTAAGAAGGAGGAGAAGAACACAAGAGGTGGATATCCATTGTTCTAACAAATTCAAATTTTAAAGCATATTTTACACTTAGCCCCTGGAGGGCGATGTGGGAAGCATGGCTTCAGCTAAAAATTGCACGCTACCTGAAGACCGCATTGGATTTGGGATACGGACTAGTTCCGGGTACCCGGTTTTCCATCCAATTCTTTGCATGCGAGGGCCGGTTTGCTCACCTTGCGGCCGCGGCTGCGGCTGCGGCCAAGAGGGATTTTTATGTCACGTGACCATCTTCATGGGGACAACCAAGTAGCTAGCGTCCCGGCCTAATGGCGGAGAAATCTGTATCGCTTCAAGCACAAAAGCCTAATTTCGCTCGCAGAAACTGTCTGCAGGGACTTTCAACTGGAGTCCAATTGACCGCCCCTTATATACTGGAGAAGCGGCAGGTAAAGTTACGGCCAGGGAGGGTAAATACGAGGCAGAAATAAAGAAAAAACCACGCGAGATAAAAGCGGTGGCAGTATATTTATATACCTTCGCCAGCGCCGGCGGCTCGCGCCTCTTCTTGTGGACGAGAGGTTAGAGTGCCGGCACTTGGCGTCGCGGCGTGAAAGTCCCAGGGTTCAAATCGCGCCAGAAACTTTTTTCTGCTTGTATTTGACTGCATTCTCACTAAGAATGTACACAAGGCCGTATGAGCTTTATAAAATATTGGGCGAGTACTTCCGACTCACCAGTTCGTTGTTCTTGACCTCGGAAGAGCGCATACATGTCTCTGGCTTTCTTTACCAACTTCCGCCATGCCTCCCTGCGGCTGCCGTGCACTCCGCGGAAAGCTTATGACGTTGACAATATCTTCCCATGCCTGTCTCTTCGTTCGCCAGGTAACTGTGCTGCTGAATTTCTCTAGAATTTGTTGTTTTCGTTCTCCAATTGCTCTAATTAATTCCATTTGTTGATCCAAAGTCATTTTAGGTGTTTGCGTTCGAGAGATGGTTTGCGATGTCGACGCCCGACTCATTTTTGCATTCGGTTGTGATCGTCTGCTATCCATACTAAAATTCAACGCGTAATGTGTTAATATTGCAAAACGATTGCCACAGCGAGATGTAAAGTGTAAAAATATAACTTTTATCACATTCCATGCAAGTAAAAGTATAACATCTTTTATTTCGGTTTTACGACTTTCTCAGACGTTTGACTTGTTGCCTTGCCTGTAGGATTTCGCTCAATCAATGCATCCACGGCTGCTATTTTTTTCGTGTGTGTTTATTTCGTAGAATCTTTTTTTTTTAATTGACACGACTGAAGTGTGTATTAGTCCTAAATAGGCGCCTCCTGTTATTGAAAAGAGTCGTAGCAAGAGCGTTGTATATTTAAAAACACATAAAATAGTAGTTGCTGGGAAAGGATGCTTGTTTCGGCCCCGTTTGTGTGAAAGTCATAACGATGCTGTAATCTTGGTGTCCTTTTAATGAACATTATGAAACGTTCGTATTTGCGCGTTAACTTGGCCTGATCTTGGTTTCCTTTTTAATGAACATTATAAAACGATTGTAGAAGCGCGTTAACTGGGCTTACCGTAACCTTTTTTCCCCGGTTTGTCAGCCGAACAAGTGGGGCAAACAGTAAATATCGTGTAAGGCGCAGTAGTCCTAGTGGATGATTAGTAAAAAACGATTACACTTAAAAAACAAAACACACTCGCAGAATAAAAAAAAAAAAGTTTCCGCCGAGATTTGGACCCTGAACTTTCACGCCGCGACGGCAAGTCCCGGCGCTCAAACCGCTCGACTGCTGCAGGCGCTGTTCGGACCGGCGCCGGCACAGCATCAATGGAACACAACATCAATAATCCCCAAACTTAAGCTTAAATAAAAAAAATCTCATCTCCACAAGACCATTACCATGGACTGCTTATGGGAAGAAGATGATCCGGATATATCAACATCAGAGGAATCTTCGTATGCAGACGTCTTTGATCCTCTTTACACAGAAGAAGTGCAGGAAGCAATACGTCGCATATCTTTAAGAGGGAAGGACCGTTAGTGAACGTAGATTACAACTTAAATTCTCCCCTTCTCGACGAGCGTCCGCAGGCCGTCCTGAGATTACTACAAGGGTTGCTTGTTGATGATCTCTTGTCAAGTATCCCGGGAGTTCGCTGTGCTGCAGAAGCACTGAAGGATCTACCTCTCAACTGGGATTTCACGACATCTTCCGAAGGATTCTACAAGTGGGTGGCCGAGCGAGTTTTCCAAGGAAAGATCAAGTCTACTCAGTTCAGCGAAAGATTCTCCAAACTTCTAAATCGAAGTAATGATGCAGTCAAAGTCCTCGAGATCTTCTGGACTCACTTGACTGGAGACCATCACCCATTACCATTCGATCCTTTGAAGAGTCAATGGGTGCAAGGTATCGTCGAGCATCGATCTCAGAATCGTTTGAATCAGGATGGAGAATGGTTCTGGCTCATGCACCGAATCATCATGATGATGAACACTTCCACCAAGGAAGAACGGGAGAACCTAGCCAGAAGTGAGTTAGGCGACCTTCAATGGAAAGTCACTGAAAGAAATGAAGGCTTTCTGGCCCAGTCCTCAACACCCCAATATGGGAAAACCATTGTGGTACCAGGATATGTCCTGTTCCAAGACCATCACAGATTGATGAACAGAGATATGGTCCTAATGATAAAGGACACCCTGATTGCACGGTATGCATCAAAGATGAGCTTGGTATGCAGATCCGACCAGCAAGACTGACCAGAAGCGCTGATTGAGCTAACACCTTTCTATCAAGAAGGGAATCGACTCCTGACCACCTTGGGGAGATGTCTTTGATGTGATCAAGTTGATAGAGCCCCACTGCACGTTCCAGATGACCTTGATTGCCCACCAAAATCGTCCGCTCATCCCGATAGATTCAGCATTCAGATACCACCTATCGAGTGCATTAGTCTCTATCCAAGAGGATTACGGAACTGATCCAACTGCTCTTTTCGACATCATCAAAAACGAAACCTCTCACCGGCAAACATTGCTGTACTATGGATCCTTTCGACACTGGGGACACCCCTTTCTCGACTACGAAGATGGTCTGAGACGACTCTACAACCAGGTCCAGATGGAGAAAACAATAGACTCTCAGTATGCAGATGCACTAGCAAGTGATCTAGCTTACATGATTCTCGAAAAGGAATTCTTCGCACAGCGTAAATGGTTCGTGGATCTTGATAAGATGGACCCTCTTGATCCACTCCAACCTCATGTTCGCAACACAACCTGGCCAACTCCACTTGAGATTCGAGACTACGGGGACAAGTGGCACTGATTGCCTCTTTTGCCATGCTATACCGTCCCTCAAACCATCAACCCGGCAGTCCTATACAGTGACAGAAGCCATTCCATGAATCGATCCGAAGTTATTCAGCACATCTTGAACCATCCAACAAAGCAGATTCCCTCCAGAAAAGTCCTAAGAACCGCACTCAAGACCCCAAAGGATTTCCTACAAGGTGTGAATGATTCAGGTTTATCAAGAGACGACCTAATTATTGGGCTGAAAGGAAAGGAGCGGGAAATTAAGGAGGAGGGCAGATTCTTTTCATTGATGTCATGGAACCTTCGCCAGTATTTCGTAACAACTGCACATCTGATCAAGGAGTTTTATGTGCCACTGTTCTCCGGTCTCACAATGGCGGATGATCTCACCAAAGTTACGAAAAAGCTTCTAGATAACTCTGTGAACCAAGGTCGGTCTGACTATGAGTCCATTTTCATCGCCAACCACGTGGATTATGAAAAGTGGAATAATCATCAGCGCGCTGAGAGCAATGACCCCGTATTCAAAGTGATGGGACAGTTCCTAGACCTCCCTAATGTCTTTGTTCGAACACACGAGTTTTTCCAGAACAGTCTCATCTATTACGGGTCTCGACCAGACCTAATGGAAGTGATCGGAGATTCCCTCAGAAGTAAAGAAGCGTTCCTAGTCTGTTGGGAAGGTCAGCTGGGAGGGCTTGAGGGCCTCCGTCAGAAGGGATGGAGCATCGTGAATCTCCTAGTGTTATTGAGAGAGGCCAAGACCAGAAACACTTTGGTGAAGACCCTGGCCCAGGGCGACAATCAGGTAATCTGCAACTCGTATAAACTCCCGAAATCAACAACCCAAGCTGAGCTGAAAGCTCGAATCGACGAAGTGATGCAGAACAACTCCATCATTGGAAGCAGTAGCTCGCGGTATAGAAAACTTGGACTGATTATCAATCAAGATGAAACGATGCAAAGCTCAGACTTTCTTTCATACGGCAAAGTTCCCGTTTACAGAGGTAATATCTTACCTCTGGAGGCCAAACGCTGGTCAAGGGTCACGTGTGTCACAAACGACCAGATCCCATCTTTGGCCAACGTGATGTCAACGATTGCTACAAATGCAATCACGATATCACAGCACAGTCAATGCCTACTAGACCCAACAATCGGATATGTCTTCTTTGGACTCATGGCAATCACAATCGTGGAGTATCATGGCACCTTACTCCAACGGGGAATCGTTTCCAACGGGAAACGGGCATCAGGAACATCTTTAACCAGAATCCTTATTCGGCAGTTTCTTGATCCAGTAACGGAATCCCTTTCCTTTTGGAAAATCATTCATGCGGGGTCTAGCAATCGGTACATCCAGTCTGAAGCATTGGAGGCAGGGCACCCACGACTTGGAACAATTAGCAGAGAGTATTGGGTCAAACTACTCGAAAGGCCAACATCTCTCAACATTCCAAAAGGTCTCAGTGCCATCGCGTTACTGAAAAACGAGATAAGGAAGAGCCTGGAAAACAACATCGACAAAATTCGAAATGCGACTTTTGCAAGTGCAATTAAGTACTTGAATGCGCATGAGCATCAACTAGTAGCCTTTCTCACCACCATCCAGCCCTTGTTCCCTCGCTTTATAAGCGAATTCAAAGCAGGAACATTTCTGGGATTGACAGAATCCTTGGTTGGACTGTTCCAAAGCGCGAAAACCATCCGTAACAACTTCTCGTACCAATTTGCCTCAAGAGTGGCTGTCCTCCTCCTTCGTCTGAGTGAAGAGATCTCCGTCAAAGCATTGCTTGGTGACCACATCGCAGTGCCGGGACAATAATGTGGAATTGCTCTTTCACCCAAGCCGATAACCTCCGAGAGAGATCATGGGGATCACCTGTGGTAGGAACCACTGTTCCACATCCTGTGGAATACTTGAACACAGTGACTGAAGAAACCTCGGCATGTACCGAATGCTCAGCTGTCGGGCACATCTTGGATTACATAACAGTCTGTTACCCCAGAGGATTTAGTGACGATGTCAACGTGAGAGGACCACTTCCCGCTTATCTGGGATCACGGACAACCGAAAGTACAAATATATTCCATCCTTGGGAAAAAGAATCTGTTGTCCCCCTGGTTGACCGAGCTGCTCGCCTACGGACCGCCATCAACTGGTTCATTGAACCGGAAGACGGGATAGCAAAAAGCATCCTCAACAACTTGAGTCCACTAACAGGTGAAGACTGGTCCGAGGAAATCACCAGTTTTTCTCGAACCGGGTCCGCTCTCCACCGGTTTTACTGCACGAGACAAAGTAATGGCGGGTTTGTATCTATCAGCCCAACTCCTCTCACACATCTGATAGTCACTGCAGATACGATGAAACAGTTATCTCACGGAAACTATGACTTCATGTATCAGTCCTCGTTGATTTATTCCGAGACTGCAAGTGTTGAGAGAAACCGACGGTGATCTGCTCCGAGCTTTTCACATCATTTTCACATCAGCTGTGAATCATGCATCAGGCCAATATATGATGTGAAGCTGTCAAGCCCATACACCTATCACCCACCGGACAGATCGGAGATCATTCGAAGGATGTGTGGTATGCCGGCATTCTGGAATAGGAGCAGATCCGGGATCCAACTGAGAGAAGGCAACTGGGATGCTGTCATGCCTCAGCCCAAGAGTTTCCATATCAGTACAGCACAAGGGCTAATGTTCGGACTGGTTACCGTGGACAGAAATCCCGACTCAAACGAGGGATCTTTGTTTCCCAACATGTTCGGACCCAACCTCATACCTCGTCCCTACCTGGCTGGGATTCTCCATGGATTGTATTTGGCAGCTGGCTACAGTGTGGCGTACCATCGTTCAGCCCAACAGCTTAAGAGACCAAGGGATCTACTTCAAGGATCAGTTCTGAAACTCATCAGTCACCTGGCTCGTCATCCAGGATTTGCTACTATGGTCACTCAGTCCTCTGTGATAGATGAACTCAAGAGTGTGGCCCACAGAGTTCCGCCTACCTATCCACCATCCAAGGCCGACATCTCAATGTTGATTGAAACATCACAAGTCATGTAGCCTCGCGGACCATATCGAGTCCCAAGTATAAATCCATCTCAGAGACTGTGGATATTTGCGGATTCGAAAACACCTCGTTTGACAGGACTGTCGATCATCACTCACCGACTATACCACCTACTGCAAGAACCTCGACTAGAAGGCCATCTGAAAAGTGAACTAAACGAATTAAAGGAACTAATCTCGTACTATTGCTCGAGGAAGCTCCTTTGCCCCACCGAGGAAAGCTCTCTTCCTGAGCCTGACGTAATATTGTTGAATCAGTTGTGCCAGACTGTAGTCTGGTGCAAACAAAAGTAAGACATGCAGCCCGATCAGGTATGCTTCCGCTGCCAACAGGAATCCTGCCTGAACCACCACTCGACATAACTCAAAAATGGGGTCTTGAGTATGTCGGTATGCTCATGTCACCAGCATTGATTTCTCCAACTCCCCAACCTACCTGCCTGAGTCTCTCTTGGTCCCTAAGCTGACAGACCCGTTAATCAATGGTCTGAGAATCGGACAAATCGCCACAGGAGCCCATTACAAACTGAGATGCTTGCTTAATCCTTCTTTCACACCGCAAGCCTTTATCTGTGGAGGCGTTGGGTTGGGGGGAATGACTGCAGCCTTATTACGCCATTACCCCCGCTCACTAGGCATTTTTAACAGCCTAATGGACCTCGAAAACAGAAGTCTGCGTGGAAGTGCTCCCGGGCCTCCGTCCGCAATCGCTTGCATGGACCCCTGGATTCGCTACAGATGTGTGAATCTTGCCACATGTTAGGACGAACCTTCTGACCTCCGCGATCCACGAACATGGGAGCAATTTCTCTGGCTTATTGGATTCTACCGTCTTGACATTGGTTTAATGGTATTAGATTTTGAACATCAGGACCAGCAATCCACAAACCGAATTGAGCGGCTGATGGTGGATATTCCTCGAATTCTGACGCCGTCAGGACATTTGATTTCCAAAATGTTCGGTTCAGTCATAAAGGAGCACCAAGTGAAAGGAGTGTCAAGCATTGGCTCCATGTTCAGGAAGGTCCAGTTGGCCTGGACAGAATTATCAGGTTCATATACATCAGAGCTGTACCTGCTGTGCGATTGGCCTTTAACTCGATCCCTAGAGGGATCTTATGCAACATCGGACTCCCTCACCAGAGCTTTGATAACGTGCTGCGCCAACAGTTCAGTAACACAGGAGTTCGAAAGGGCCTGTTCCCTGTCGCCCAAGAAACTAATGCAAGGGATCCCTCGAGAACTATTACCATCCATCACAACCGAGATGACGACACTGCTCATCCGGTTGGGATTAAGCCCCAATTCCGCTGACGAGGTGGCCGGAATCCTCACGGTGCATGCCAACCATACGCTCATGATCCGTCCTGTGTGTGTGTCCGTCCTGGCGCTATTGTCAAATGCGCTGTTTGACATCACTCCAGAGAATGCTGTCGAGAACTATAGTCCACCTTCTGACCAGCGTCTTCAGAAACACTTATCCTTTTTTATTGGAACATGGCTATTTCTGTCATGAAGCACTGGACAGGAAACCTGGTACTCACAGATGCAACTTTTCTTGACCGACCAATAACATATCTTTACAACATTAAGTTGACCAGATACTCCCGATCTGCTCGTCCCTCACTCAAGTGGGATTGGAGTTTTATGGAAGGACATCCGAAGACTTTGCAGAAACCAGGGAACATGGGTCTGATCGGACGCGTTGTTCGGACCTGGACATCAACCTTCCCGACAAGAGAGTCCCGAACAGGTGACTGGGCATTTCTGACAGCCCAAAATGACGGTTTGCTCCTTCGGTTCAACCGACATCTTACTACTTCCCTTCTGTTAACCAACACAGGATTGTTCTATCCAATGTTTGGTCCGAAACCGGGAACCTGGAATACTGGGTCCTTAATCTCCAACACCGTGTCTTCTCAGATATATCGACAACTCATCCCTCAATCTAGTAGTGATTCGGACTTAGAGGGCTCTGATGAAGATGGTGAGCCTGGTGCATGGATGGAGTAACCAGAACGCCACTGCAGAGAACCTCCTCAAATGTTCTTACCATGCATGCCAGGCTCACCATCTTCATCAGAGCCCTAAATCCAGATCCTCACCTAGATTGAGGAGTTAATCGATATATGAGAAGACACGATGTGTTAGTAGAACCCAGTATTCAAGTTCCCAGTTTCAGACCAAACATTGGTCAGGCTAATCTATGTTAATTAGCAGAAAGGAAAGTAATGGATGTCAGTAGACCAGAAGGCTAAACAAAATCATTTTGGGCTGTCAGAAATGCCCAGTCTGTTCAGAGACTCTCTCAGGAAGGTCTCAGGTCAGACAACGTCCGATCAGACCCATGTTCCCCTAGTTTCCTGCAAGAGTCTTCGGATGTCCTTCCATAAAACTCCAATCCCCTTGAGTGAGACAATTTAGACTCGGGGTATCTGGTCAACTTAATGTTGTAAATTGTATTGGTCGGTCAAAAAAGTTGCATCTCTGAGTACCAAGGTTTCCTGTCCAGTGCTCATGACAGAAAATAATATGTTCCAATAAAAAGGATAAAGTATTTCTGAAAACAGCTGTCAGAAGGTGGACTATGAGACCACCGACAGCATTCTCACTGGGTGATAATCAAGAGCAAGCGATATGCTTCAGACAGACCTACACAGAGCCGGATCATGGCGTATGGTGGCATGCACCGATGAAAGTTCCGGCCACCTCGTCAGCAGAATTAAAGAGATATCCCAACCGGATGAGCAGTGTCATCTCTGTTGAAATGATGGATGGTAATGGCTCTCGAGTCCCTGCGTGGGTCCCTAGCAGGTGACTGGTAGACTTTCCGAGGCTCACCTGTTACTGAATGACCCAAGCAACTTGCGATATCAGAAATGCAGTGAAAACGATGTTGCACCAAAGTCTCTGCAGGGTCAGACTAAGCCAGTAAGCAGCAGGTACCTGCTCTGATGTATATGAACACAAATGGCATTCTGTCCAGGCCAACTGGACCTTCTGGTATGGAAGCCAATGCTGCTCCTTTCCTTAATTCTTCCTTTATGACTGAACCCAGGCATGAGAAATCAAATATGTCTGGCTTGGC
This sequence comes from Ixodes ricinus, assembly GCA_037355805.1. Taxonomy (NCBI): domain Eukaryota; kingdom Metazoa; phylum Arthropoda; class Arachnida; order Ixodida; family Ixodidae; genus Ixodes; species Ixodes ricinus. Next base: position 10,134 of record JAZHYW010006169.1, on the reverse strand, counting down.
GTCAGAAACCGAGGCCTGTCAGCCGCTCAATGGAACATTAGTACTCTGTGTTCAAAATCTAATGCCCATTAGGTGTCAAGACAATCTAATAAGCCAGAAATTATACATGTTCGTGGATCGCCGGAAAATCATGTGGCAAGATTTCTGCATCACCTTAGCGAATCCAGAAGTCAACTCTGCGTGCGGGCGGGCCCGAACACTTCCACGCTGGGCCTCTGTTTTCAGGTCCATTAGGCTTGTTAAAATGCCTAGTGGCTGAGAATTTCTTTCTTTAAGGCTGCAGTCATTCCCCAACCCAACGCCTCCACAGATAAGAGCTTGCAGTGGGGAAAGTTAAGCAACATCACATGTCCTATGTATTTTGTTGATTCTCCAGACCATTGATTAACGGGTCTGTCAGAAGACTCAGGCAAGTTGTTGGGGAGTTGGAGAAAATCAATGCTGGTGACATGAGCATACAGATTGTCTCCAAGATGACCTGAGATATCAGGCTTCAGGCAGGATTCTTGGCAAGCGAATACCTGTCCGAACTGCATGTCTTACTTCTTGTTTGCACCAGACTACAGTCTGGCACAACTATTCAACAATATTGCGATCAGGAGAGAACTCCTCGGTGGGAACAAAGAATTTCCTCAGTATGTGCAGATGATTTAATTCGTTTGGATTCCTTTCAGATGGCCTTCTAGTCGAGGTTCTTGCAGTAGGTGGTATAGTCGGTGAGTGATGTCGACAGTCTAATCCAAGCAGATGTTTGAATCCATAAGCATCCACAGTCTCTGAGATAGTTTATACTGGGGCTCAGTATGAGGAATATGACCTGTATGTTTCAATCAACATTGAATGTCGATACTTAGATGATGAGTCTATGAATTTTTACTCTTGAGTTCATCCTATCACAGAGGACTGAGTGACCATAGTAGCAAATCCTGATGGCTGAGCCATGATGGTTCAGAACTGATCCTTGAAATGCTTGGTCTGCTAAGCTGTTGGAGCTGAGAACGTGCCGCACACTGTAGCCAGCTGCATCCATGGAGAATCCCAGCCAGGCAAGGAGACGAGGTATGGAGGTTGGAGTCAACATGTGAAAGCAAAGATCCTCGTTTGAGTCAGTTATAATCCACGGTAACTGTCGAACATTAGCCTATATTGCTGATATAGAGCTTGGGCTGAAGACATAGCAGCTCAATGCCTTCTCTCAATTGAATCCGGATCTGCTCCTATTCCAGAATGCCGGCATACATCCTCAATGATCTCCAGTGGGTGATGGAATGTATGGGCTTTTTGACGCTTCACATCATATATTGGCCTGATGCATGATTCACAGCTGATGAAAATGATGAAAAACCGAATCACCAAATAGAACTTCCTCTCAACACTTGCAGTCTCGAATAAATCAACGAGGACTGATACATGAAGTCATAGCTCCCGTGGGGATAACTGTTTCATGCATGTATCTGCAATGACTATCAGATGTGAAGGACCAGACTGAAAACAAATACAAACCCGCCATACTAATCTGCGTGCAATACGCTGTGGAGAGGCAGACCAGGCCGAGAAAAACTGGTGATTCAGACCAATCTTCACCTGTTAGTGGACTCAGAATTGTTGAGATGCTTTTTTGCTATCCCGTCTCTTCCCGGTTCAATGAAGACAGTTGATGAAGCGTCATGCAGCTCGGTCAACCAGGGGACAACAGATTCTTTCCCAGGATGGAATATGTGTCCCCAGATAAGCGAAGTGTCTCTCACGTTGATCCTCTGGGGTAACAGACTGTGTGTGCCCGGCAATAGCCGGTGCATGCCGGAGCTCTTTGATCACTGTGTTCCAAGTATTCCACAGGATGTGGGGTGTGGTTCCTACCACAGGTGATCCCATGATCCTCTCTCGGAAGATTCTCCGGCTTGAATTAGAGAGCAATTCACATTATTATCCCGGCGCATATGTGATGCACCAAGCAATGCTTTGGCGAGTCTCTTCAGCGAGAGGAGGAGGACAGCCACTCTTGGAGCAAATTAATGCGAAGAAACCGGATGGTTTAAACCTTTTAGGCTAGTCCAACAAGGATTCTGGCAATCCCAGAAATGTTCCTGCTTTAATTCGGCTATAAGCGAGGAATAAAGGCTGGATGTGGTGAAGGCTACTGAACAATGCTCATGCGCATTCAAATGCTTAATTGCACTTGCAAAGTCGCATTTCAGAATTTTGTCGATGTTATTTTCAAACCTTCCCTTATCTCGTTTTTCAGTAGCCTTGTCTTTGGGCTGCCCTGGCCTTTGATAGTTTATTTAATACTCTCTGCTAATTGTTCCCAGAGCTCCAATGCTCAGACTGGATGTACGGTTGCTAGACCCGCATGAATATTTTCCAAAAGAAAAGTTCCGTTACTGAATCCATCGAATGGAACAGTTAAGATATTCTGTCTGTTCCATTAGGCTGTCCCCATTCGTAGGTGTACATGTCCCTGCGATTGTGATTGCCATGATTCCAAGAAGTATATCCGGTGTTGGGTCTATTAGGCATTGACAATGCTGTGATATCGTGATTGCATTTGTAATCCCGTTGACATCAGATGGGATCTGTCGTTTGTATTTTCGTATGTTTAGCGTTGCTCCATACCTCTGAGACGTGAAAGTCTGAGCTTGTGTTCATCTTGATTGATAATCAGTCCAGAATTTTCTGCTACATAGCTACTTCTTTCATGATATTCTGCATCACTTCGTCGATTAGCTTTCAGCTCAGCTGTTGTTGATTTCGAGTTTATCACAGTTGCAGATACCTGATCGCCCATAGTTGAGTCTGCCCAAAGTGTTTCTGAGTCTTAATCTCTCAATAATACCCAGGAGATTCCGTGCTCCGTCAGCTATGACTGGGTCATCAAATACTCAGATGACCTTTCTGTGACCGTTTGCTGCAAATCTCCGTTTCTTCCATTAGATGAGTCGAAGGCCATCATCAAATAGTTTGTTTCTGGAAAGACACAAATTGATGATTCAGACAAAGACATTAGGAGATCTCAGACTGTCCATCACTTTGAACTGCAGATGTCTATTCCATTTTTCATAATCCACGTGAGTTAACGTGAAATGGACTCATCAATCAGACGACCTTGAGTACAAGTTATCTGAAACTTTCGTAACTGTGGATCATCCGCCATTAGACCGAAGTTGAATGACATCATCAGATGTGCGAATATTCTGAGAATACTGGCGAGGATGACATCAATGAAAGTCTGCCCTCATATAGTATACGCTCCTTCCTTTGTAGATAATAGATTAAGTCTCTGTCAAATGAATCATTGCTATGAAAATCCTTTGGAGTCTTGAATCTTGATTCTTGAATGAAATCTGTTAGATGATTTAGATGTGCAGAGGCCTCTTGGTCTAGATTCTGGAATGCTTCTGTCCATGTCGAACTTGCAGGTTGATGTTGAGGCGTATAATAGCGGAACGTCAAATACCGCTATCCCATGTCTAGAATCTCATGTGGAAGTTGGCCAGGTATGTTCTGTGCTGGAACAGGTGGATCAAGAGGGTCCATCTATCCAGATCCATGGCTCCCATTCTGTCTTGGCAGAGGCAGAATCTGCAAACAGGTCCTTGCTGAAATGCATCTGCATACTGAGGTCTATTGTTTCTGACATAATTTATAAAGTTGTCTCCATCTTTAAATGATAGAAAAGAGAAATTGTCTAGTTTCGAGATCCATATCTACAACAATGTTTGCCGGTCTTCGTTTTGATGATATTGAAAGAACAGTTGGGTCAATTCCATCAATCCTCTTGGATAGAGACTAATGCACTCGTAAGTGAGTATCTAAATATGAATTCTAGAGGATAATGGCAATTTAAAGGTCATGCAAACGTGCAGTGGGGCTCTATCAACAGTCACATCAAAACATCATTCCCAAGATGAGTGGGAATCAGTCCCCTTCTTGATAGAAAGCTGTTAGCTCGGTCAGCAATTCTGGTGGTCTTGCTGGTCGAGATCACCATACCAAACTCATCTTTGATGCATACCATGCAATCAGGCAATCACTTATCATAGGACCATATCTGTTCATTAATCTGTGATGGTCTTGGAACAGGACATATCCTGGTACTTGTGATATTTTCCCATATTGGAGTGTTAACGAGACTGGAGCCAAGAAAGCACCTTCATTCTTTCAGTGACTTTCCATTGAAATTAAGCCTAACTCACTTCTGGCTAGGTTCTCACGTTCTTCCTGGTGGAAATGTTCATCATCATGATGATTTAATTGCATGAGCCAAGACCATTCTCCATCCTGTTCAAACGATTCTGAAAGGTCGATGCTGTGCCTTGCACCCATTGACTCTTCCAAAGGATCAGATGTAATAGATGATGGTCTCAGATCTCGGGGTTTTGATACATCATTGCCGATTTAGAAAGTTGGAAAATCTTTTCGCTGAAGACTAATTAGACTTGATGCTTTCCTTGAAAGCCTAAGCTCGACACACCACTGTGTGGAGAATGTGTCAGGAAATGGCCCAACGGGAGTGACAACGTCATCATGCTTAGCCTGTGTCAATCAGGGCGGCCTAGGCAACTCAGTAGAGAAGGAGAATTTTAGTTGTATTCGTTGTTCATATGATCACTCACCATGGGATATGCGACATTACTTCCTGCACTGCTCTGTGTAAAAGGATCAAAGGTCTGCATAGAGATTCCTCTGATGTTGATATATCGGATCATCTTTCATAAACGCAGTCCATGAGTATGTCTGTGGAAGATGAGATTTATTTAAGCTTAAGTTTGGGGATTATTGATGTTGTGTCTGTGCGGCGCGGTCCCGACGCGCACTACGCTGAAATCAACTGGTTTCTAAGCCTTGGGGCACCTGCCGTGTGTGTGCGTCAGTCCAAATCTCGGCGAGCACATTCTGCGAGTGTGTTTTGTTTTTCGTCTGTCGTTTTTTACTAATCATCCACTAGGACACTACACGCCTTACAGTGTACCTTGCCTATTCGGCTGATAAGCCGGGGAAAAAAAAACGATAAGCCCAGTGCATGTAACTTCTGCAATCATTTTATAATGTTCTAAAAGAGAACCAAGATCAAACCAAGTTAGCAACGCAAATCTAGCTTGTTTCCTAATGTTCTAAAAGGATTTACCAAAATTATGACTTTCACACAAACGAGACGAAAATGCTTCCCAGCAACTACAGTATGTGTTTTTAAATATACACTTGCTCTTGCTACATTCTTTTCAATAACCTTAGGACTATGCAATTTTCAGTAAATGTCAATTAAAAAAGATTCTACAGATAAACACGAAAAAAATAGCAGCGTGGATGCATTTGAATGAAATCCTACAGGCCAAGGCAACAAGTCAAATCTGAAAATTAGTAAAACCGAAATAAAAGATGTTATACTACTTGCATGGAATGTGATAAAAGTTGCCTATCTCGCTGTAATAAGACTACTATATTAACATTGCGCGTTAGTTTTAGTATGTGACGTCACAACCGAATGCAAAAAAATGTCAGCCTCCTCATCTCACCGAAGCATAAACACCTAAAATGACTTTGGATCAACAAATGGAATTAATTAGAGCAATTGGAAGGAGCAGAAAACAACAGAGAATTCAGCAACACAGTACCACCTGGCGAGCAAGACAGGCATGGGAGAATATTGTCAACGTCATAAACTTTCATGGAATACACGGCAACCGCAAGGCAGAAAAAGCCAAGGATATATGCGCTTCTTCAGGTCAGAGTAACAGACTGTGAAGTCGAAATACTCGCCCAATACATAAAGCTCATACGGCTGCTATGTGCATTCTTAAGTGAAATGCCGGTCATCTGAGCGAAGGACTGCAAGCATTTAGACTTTCGCGCCCCGCTCAGTGCCCGGCACTCTAACCTCTGATGCAAAGCTGAAACCGCGGCCTTTAGCGGCGTGTCATCTTTGCCTTTGTCAGCGTGTTCTTTATTTTATTCCAGCTAACCCCACCTGCCGCTTCTCCAGGCGGTCAATGGACTCCAGTTAGTCCTGCAATTTCTGCGGCGAAGTCGGCTTTTGTGCTTGAGCTTGACATGTTCCTCCTGGAACAGGATGCTATACATGAAGATGGTCACGTGACATAAAAAATCCCTCTTGGCAACCGCAGCAAATGGCTCGCCAGCCTCGGATGGAAACAGTACCCAGAGTATCCGCTTACATCCCAAATCCAATGCGGTCTTTCAGGCAAGCGTGCAATTTTAGCTGAAATGCTTCCCCACATCGCCCTCCAGGAAACTAAGTAAAATTAACTCTTTTAAAATTTGAACAAATGGATAATCCACCTCTTGTGTTCTTCTCCTCCTTCTTAGTTCTTTCCTGGGCATTCCAGACCAGCCTCTCAGCCAGCGCAAGATTTTTCTGCCCTTATTTTAATCTTGTGATGCATTTATATATTTCATCATGATTTATTAAAATTTCTACCTTTGCCTTATATTATAACACTTTGTTTCTGCTAGTAGTATTAGTATAATATTTAATTTTATCTAGAGACCAACGGGACAGAATTGAAATAATGAGACAAATCCCTGCATTCTTCTCCACAAAAACATTCATTATTATTTTTAATATTGAACCATTAAATAAAAAATGGAAATCTGCAATAAAATAATTGGGAGGAAATTACGATAAATTCAAATTTTCTGAGACTACAGGATTTAATTTCTAATTGAGAGATAATAAAATAAAAATAATATTTCTTTCTGATGAGGAAAATTTAATGCTTCTCCCTCATCGTCAATCCCAAAGGCAGCACTAGCGCTGCTTGGCTGCTGCTTCCTTCTCCTCCTCCCGCCGGCCCCGTCGTTCCACTTCGAAAATCCAACGTGTTGAAGCGAGACAATCGTGGTACCTCTGACTCCTGACTTCACCTGTTTCCATAGGCTTCAATGGAATAGCCCTTGCCACTAATAAGCAAGTAACCGGCTCAGAATGACAACGATAGGTCTTCCGCGTCTCCTGGCCTGTGCCTCGTCACGGCAGACCACAGCAGCGCAGCGGCGAGGAAAGCGTGACTTGCGATCAGTCATGAACTCCCGTGGCGAGAATGAGCAGCAAGGCCTACCGCCTGCCAAAGCCCCAAAAAACAGAGGACTTACTGAGCACATGGACCAGCTAACAGAAACGGGCAACGCGCGTATATTTGTTTTTGCCGAGTCTGAAGATAACTATTGCCACCCCAACAACTAAAGAAATTAGACCTGGAAGATTAAATATTGCGGGTCTTTGAGTAGGTACCAATATCGGTCATTATTTAATGAGAAGTCGAGACGTGGAAATACAAATTATCGAGTTTCAAAATAAGCCGAGGTCAAACCATCAATTTTCTACTGTATTTACATTATGTACATAAAGAAATTATGTACATTGAAATCTATATGCACTTTATACAAACATTTTATACAGTAATATTCGTGAATATTTATTTGCAAATATAAACAGCTCTTTGTGACTATGATAAATTTAGGATGTATTGTTAGACTAGCCAATAATGGTGGAAAGGAGAAAATTACAAAGCAAAGTTAGTTAGCAGATCTAAATGCTCAATCACAGGGCCAAAAACCCTTGGTGAAATTCTTTCTTTCAATTTAGATTATTACAGTTAATATTACAAGTGTAATAATGCACCGTTATATATATTTAGAATATACGTTTGGATATCCAGACTCACAGACCTCAGTCTCTGAGTCTAGGTTAACCACTACCCAATGTATGTATGTCATGGTGTTCTGTGATTTTAGTATGTGCTTGCATTTCACATGCATCTGGGATAGATTTGACACAACGTGGAGCATGATAATCCATCCTAGGCAGACTTTCGCCTTGTTCATCCTCGGATATACCTGTGGTTTTACTTCAAAAATATGTGTTAAGATTTCCTGATTTTCTTTATAGCTAGTTCTGTGATTAAATCTTAATTAGAACCACAGATCTTCGTTTTAGTTAAAAAACTTGGAAATAGGAAATATCGGGATCGATACATTATAAACATTGGATACTGTTTGTCTTTCATAATGGGCTGTCATGGAGTGCTTAGGTGTGTTCAATGGCTTGGGTGCTGAGACTGTGCGGAATCATTGTGCTGCCAAACATCTCTGATTTCTTTTAATGTTACTCCCAATAGCTAGTGAATGTGGATCAAAGTACCTCTTGCAGAAATGCCTTGATGTCCTTGATGCTATTGTTGGTACATTTTCGAAGATAAACATAATCAAAGCATTTTTGGTCTTGTGAAATATGAGTTTTATTTCTAATTGTATGGGTTCCTGTCGCGAGACAGTTTCCTGCGTCTCTCCATGGCCCCTCTGGCCGACATTGTCTGTTGTGTGACTGCCAGCGCAGTTTACGCAATATTGGACTGAATGGACAAAATTTTTTAGTGTGACATAGGACGCATTGCTGTGGAAACGAAGAAATTTTCGAGTCCAACCCAGAGTTAATCGTTTATTATGTAGAGGAATAGTCGAAAATAAAATACTACCTACTTTTGAAAAGCGTTAAAATGTTGAAACCGTCTGCTTCAATTTTGATATCAGGACAACAGTTGATCACCAGATAGGAAGGTCAGTTTTCGGATACCCTGAATAACGTCGATGTGCTGGTTTCACTTAGGACAAAGGCGTCCTTTTAATATTAGTGTTCATTAATGGCATCAGCTAAATTTTGAAGTCCCTATGGAGACGATTTTCTGTTGTTCTGGAAATTTTGCCTGCAAATCACTGACCAAATCCTAGTGTCTGTGGTTGAAATACTTTGAGCGTAATTTGATGTCTTAGATGTGATAATATTAGGATCTCAAGTAGATAGAGGGCATGGCCCTTCAACAGCGCCCTGTGCTTAGACTCTCCGCTCTAGCTGCCACCGACTCAGAGTGACAGCGGCGGCTGTCTCTCCCCTGCGGCGAAAAGCCCCAAATGAAGTTGAAGTTCTGGAACAATTCTTTTCTGCTCTGAGTACGCGAGAGTCGCTGATCTCAATTTCTTGTTTCTCAATTAATGTTCAGCATCTGTGCAAGTTGTTGACTGGCTCCTGTTTCCTTGTTTGTACTATTTTTAAGATTACTCAAAGTTGTATCAATTTCATTTGGATAGCAGTTGCATGAAAACATATGGCTCATTTTCGCATTTTCCCCTCTCTCTCTTCACCCTTCCCTTCCTCGTCTCCCCACTCCGTTACTAAACTCTCCGCTCGATCCCTTCATGTTTCCTGTCGGAAACACAAAGTCAAACTCTGGGTCGATCAAGAAGGACAAGGAAGATGTCTCATTTGCATGGCGATTTATGTATACTCCAAGCGGTGCAGAAAATTCATCTCAAAATATTTCAGGTAATAATTAGATCCCCGATCTAGTGCTTCACAGGATAAAAATATTTTTTATTTTTAAGTTCCAACTTAGCGAAATGAAACCAGGAATGTGACGCACCGAACAATGGGCTGGCGAAAAACATGTCCCTGTTAGTACGTCAATACTGATGCTACTAGAACAGTGTCTCAAAATCAGCTGAGCTAAGCTATCTTAATAAACTGGCATTCTCAACTACAAAGGAAAAATAGGATGAGACGATACCGCTCGCAACGTAGCTATTTCGTGGTATCGTCATTCCCTGGGAGCAGAATTCAATTTGAAGGCACAGAACCTTTTGTGTGGTATGTGCGCATTTGACAATAGAGAGATATAAAATTGGCTTGAGGCATGATGTCCATCCCCAGGATTCCGAGATTTTGTTTATTCTGTAGTTTTTAGCAGCCTCGTTTAATCACGTCAAATATAATAGTGGTGTACCAGACATAACCCCAAACTCCTCTTCAATTGAGACTGGAAGTTTGAGCTCCCAGTGTAGTTAGGAGTTCTGCAGATGGGATCACTGCCCGACACCTAGACTGCGATTTCTTTGGTTGGTGTTAAACACTGGATACCTTTAAAGTGTCTTGAATGGTGATGATGAAAATGCAAAACATTGTAATGTGGTCAATTGATGGTGACTGGACACAGACTCCATTAAATTATGCTTCAATGCCACATCCCGAAGTCAATTCTGTGGGGCTCAAAGTATTTTAATCATTATCTGGATGTCCCAACTGTAGGAGTGGGATCACTCATATAATTGAGGAGCGCGTGG